>VWZD01004419.1:798976-816170 GCA_013396695.1 Sakesphorus luctuosus
CCCCCAGGAAACTATCAAAGTTCAGAAATGTATTATTTCTCTAGTTCTGTATTTTATTGCTGATTTTTTTTTCCCACTAAATCTCTTTTTCATCAAGTTTGGATTTGGTCTCCTTTTTGTTAATTTTACAACAATTTTTGGATCTGAACAGCTATATAGCAGGTCTGAACTGAGCAATTCCTAAAAAATACGTAGGCATATTACCACCTGAAATGCCTCTAATTCAGATATCTTCTTGGTATGAAGGACATGTTTGAAGGTCCATTTAAAAACAAACAAACAAAAAAAAAACAAACCAGAAAGAACTAAGATCTACTTATGAGTTAAACCTATAAATCTATGATAATTGCCCTGGCAGTTAATGGAGAACAATTAAACCTTTGTCTTGAGACCTGGAGAAGGAGATCCTTTGGGAGAATAGCTAAAGTCATGTGAAATATTGTGGTGCTTATTAAATTGTCTGTATCTTGGAATAGCTGAAGAATCATTGTGTTTCATTATTGTGCTATTTTTGGATATATAGCAAAAATAATAGTAANTGCCCTTTCTTCTACTGGGGTTATTATGAAAAATCTTAATAAATCTGGCAATTAGTTTTTCTGCATTGTACACGTGCATGGTTGTTTCCCTGATCATTTTGCATAAGACATATAGCTAGCTTTTCATAGAAAAGTTTGAAAACATTCTCCAGTATCTAGATCCATTTTAGATATTTTTAGATGCTAAACCAAAGCAAACCTCACAGACTGAGCCTCCATTTTTATTTCTAATATTGTATCTTATCAGAATTTGTCATTTTGGTTTGATTAAAAATCTTGAAGCTAATTTTTATTGCTGGACTATGAGAGAGACTTGACTGTCAGCCCTGAAGCATTTTCTAGTGTGTGCTCTAGGTCAGAATACACATTATTTTCAATTCCAAGCAAGATTGCTGTGATGAGGTCAATATGTCTGCTATGTCTGTGACTTGCAGTTTCTAAGAATTCAATGAGAATGATTTCTTACTAGGAAACAAAAAAGTCTTAAATTGTCACGTTTTAGTTTTTGACATGTTATAGATCATGTCATGAAGGTCAAGCATTTTTCCTTGGTCAAAAGGATCTTTTCTAGATTCAAAAGCACATATTATTTTGATGGAAAGATTTGTGTCAAGCAAAATATTTTGTGAATTCATGTCAACACTGCTATATTTTTTTGGCTGAAAAGATATCAGATTGTCCCCACACCCCCAGTTTATATTTTAGAAGTGTTTAAATCAAAGGACCCCCAATAACCAATAACTTTGGGTTTGTTTGTTTGAGTGGTTTGGGNCAAACAAACAAAAAAAAAACAAACCAGAAAGAACTAAGATCTACTTATGAGTTAAACCTATAAATCTATGATAATTGCCCTGGCAGTTAATGGAGAACAATTAAACCTTTGTCTTGAGACCTGGAGAAGGAGATCCTTTGGGAGAATAGCTAAAGTCATGTGAAATATTGTGGTGCTTATTAAATTGTCTGTATCTTGGAATAGCTGAAGAATCATTGTGTTTCATTATTGTGCTATTTTTGGATATATAGCAAAAATAATAGTAAGAAAAAATATTTCTAACTTCTAAGCTGTTAATTCTTTGTTTCTTTCAAAATTTTCTTGTAATTAGTGTTCTAGGCATTATGCAAGCAAGTTGTAACATTTTTTGTATGTCTTTGTCACAGAAACATCTCTTAGTTAATACAGGCTATTGAATGTTTTCTGGACACTGGAAGGAAAAACTCAGCCATTTATCTGAGATTTCCTGAGCTCCTAAATGACACCTGGAAATCTTGGACAAATAGGCACTTGATATGTGCAGATCAATTTTAGATACAGAGAAACAGATTGATGCATCTACGATCGGCTTGGTATGTGTTAGCTGGATTGGGTATGTGCAGTAAGTCAGAGGCATAGAGAGCATTGATTTCACTGTGTGGGAACAGTGAGCCATCAAACTCGCTCTTCATAGATATGAATCAAAAAAGAAAATAAGCATGGACATTTTTCATGCTTTTCAAAATCACCCTGTAGTTAAGCAACTAAGGCCATTGGCTATCAACTTGAAGTTATATGAAGTAACTTCCTCTTTCTTTGACTATATAACAAGATTGCTAATTTCTTACTTTTATTTCATGTTGCACAACTTGTACAACTGCTCTCTTTACAATGGATCAGTGTTAGCCACAAATTGCTCTGACTCCAAGGAGTCTGATGTCAGTCTGGCTTTTCCAGTGCCGTTTCTGACTAATAAGAAATGGGAACCAATGCAATGACATCTTAAACCTTCAGCCCTCAGGGTCACGTATAATGTTTTAGTTAAAAGAGGAAGAGAGAGATGCTAAGGAATAGAAAGACTTGGATCCACATATAGAATACATTGAAAAGTAGAAGTACATCATCAAAGGCAAAATTATTTACCTCTGGGGAAATATATTATCCTAGGAGCGAGAGACGTGCTGTGGAAGAAGACCAACTACGAATCAAAAACGTTTCTTAAAGGATTTGGGCATAGCAACTAGTCAGTCTCATGTAAAGCCTAAAGCACAGGCTCAGTCTGGTTTATGAAATGATTGTTAGCCTGTTTTTTATTTGAGATATTCCTTAGGAATAGTCAAAAATCAAATCTATTCTTATTGCATACAATGGCTGTGTTTTCAGTCTATGCATGTGGGTGGGTAACTTTTGAACTGTGTTTCCACAATGAAAGCTTTGGAACAACAGTAACTGCAGATAGCCAGCTATATGCATTTAAATTAACTTCTGTGGCCATTAGAGTATTTATAGAAACCTAAAGGACTGCAGATGCATCTTAGCAGATATTTGTTTATATCTTAAGGAGATAATTATGGGATGTCCACCAAGCTTGTGTGCAATCTATAGCACTAATTATAATACTTGTAAAAAATTCAAATTACATTCCAACATGTGTGTCCCCGTGGCAAATTATCCCCTTCTACATTTTTAAACTCCTTAGAAGAATAATGCCCTCCTACAGGTATTACTGCTTGCATTGTTTTCACTCTGATTTCTTTTACTTTTGTGTTATTACTATTGATATACTCTCACGTTGCAGAGCAGGTTCACTTTTTTCTCCAGTTTACGTAAGCACCTATCTCAAATGAAATCACTGATGCAAGAGGCAGCAGAGTCATCTTAACCTCTGGACCTACTACTTGCAGCACATGAGACATGTTGCAGTACAAACATTTCCAAACATTATAGTACAACACCAACCATCGTGAATTTTGGAGCTCTAAATGCTTTCATCTGCTTCACACTCGTAAGCTACAGAGTATTCATTGCTTTTGGGCACTTCAGCCTCTTTAAGTTGAAACTCATATATTGAAATTATTGTGGACTAGCAACTTTGCTGTGTCAGAAATCAACTTGACTTAGAGAGAGAGAACTTTCTGACACCTTTCTGTCTTTCTGAGCTTGACAATGGTAAGGCAGCTGCTTGGGATTAATCTGCTCTATGCTGAGCTACAATACTGCTGGGACAGCTCCTCCACAGCTAGCATAGCTGTATCAAATGCCATTAGTTTGGTGACAATATCTCGTTTATTTCCTTTATTAGTCTGACGCAGACATCTGATGACTCAACCAGAGTCTTTGCTAAGAGCATGGTATATCAATGCCCTAAATGCAAATAAACTGCACTCTTGTGGCTGTGTTAATCAAGACTGTGTATCAGTTTACAATGTGATTTCAGAAAAATGTATTTATACCTTCAGCTTTGCAACTTAAAGTATTTAAAGTATTCTCATCTTAGCTCACTTTCAAAATGCCTGGAATGCTAAGGAGTGAATCATGCAAAGAGTTTCTAGAGGAATCTGTTTGATATGAGCAGAATTCACATGAGAAGTGGGCACTGAAAGCACAGAGCAAGCAAATCTTCCACATGGCAGCAAATAAACACCTCTTTTCCGTGAATCTCCTAACAGTATGCATCATGGAAAGTCACATTGGGTGTTAGAAATTAGCTGTCCTTTCACCATGTTGCATCTCCATGCTTATGAAGTGTTACAACACCTAGTAACAGAATAGGTACATCCATGGGGTTCCTTAGTTATCTTTGGGAAAATGTGATTTTCTTTTTTTTTTTTTTTACATTAAAATAATTTCTTATTCTGGCTCAAATAATGTGGACCCTTGTACTCAAGTCTGGATTAGATTACCTTTCCAAGGGAAGAAATGTTTTGAGGCACAACTGACTGTGTACAGTTGATGGGTTAATGTGATCATGGGGTTATTAAACCTTGGGATGTGTTATGGTCCAGTTACTAAAAATATTAGACATATCTCTGGCCAAGCTAAGGTACAAACTAGACCAGATGCCAAAGTCAATATCATAGGTTTAATTTAATGGTAAATGTGAGATGGAGAAAGGGAGAGAGAAAGAAATAGGAAAAGGAGGCAGAGGATGGGGCAGGAAACGAAGAAAGACATTGACAGAGAGAGATTAAACTAGAAAATGTATCAAAACTCTGTGTAACCCAGTGGCATCCCATCAGTCCAGTTCTTCTGATCTTCTTAGTGGCCAGGATCCCACAAAACATAGAATTCAATGAATTAATATATGTTCAGAAGATGTCAGGCACCACCTCTGGGATGAGGGACGAAGCTTTTCCTATTTTGCCAGTAAGGGCTTTTGCCTCCCCAGAGCCATGCTATTTGCCTTTTTAAATAGTGTCAGCTGTGTGTAAAGATGCGAGACAAAATTAGTGTCTCAGCCTTCAGCGTGCAATATGATTATTTCTGCTGCATTAATATTTCAGCTAATTCATCAGAACATATTATTCACTTGCAATAACCTCAATGGTTCTATTCCTCCACAGAGTTCTAATTGGTTTTGCACTTGGTGAAAGCAGTAAGACAGGGAGAGGTTTTATACTTGTAATGTTGGAATAAATTAGAGATCAGGGCAGAATGTTTTGCAAATATTGCTGGAAGACATAGAATTGGTTTTGTGTTTGGTTAATCTTCTCATTCTATCCAGTAGCCTCTCAAGCCTTTCAAAAACATTGTATTTTTTGTCTTTTCAAAAGAGTATAACTTCTGAAATATATTTTGTATAAGCAAAATGGTGAAATATTTTGATAAAAAGTACCAGTCTTACTTTTCTGAGGAAAGATGAGCATGAGAAAGAGGATGGGGCTTGTTTTTTCCCAGACTTAGTGATGTAGGACACAGCACACACAGACCTGGGATTTGGGTAAGGAGTCCCAGGTCACACAATACAGAGTAGCCTGACAGTTACAGGGCAGTCCAAGGTGGCATCATCCAGTGAGTATGTGAGAAACTTTACACATGGACACGGATCTGTTTTGTTGCTTCAGTCTGTGCACAGCAGACACTTGGAGGAAGCAACTTCCATGTCTACTGCAGACTTGGATATGTTCATACTTTCCCCCTAATACTTCCTATTTATCTCATGCCATCCTTCATCACAGCTGTTATGAAACATTTATTTCCTTATTCCACAAACATACAAGAATTTTTAAAATGAAGAAAAGAAAGAAAAATAGGACATATATTCCCCCCCACTCCCAGTGTCCTTTAATATATGTCCCTTGTGTGCAAAAGCATAGCTTTTGAGATACATAATTTTGTAGGGTTTTTCTGACAGGATAGTGTTTTAAGGTGAATAAACACAGTTTCTGCCTGCTTCAGACACTGGTTGCCTTAGTAACTGTGGCATAGTGCAGCTGAAGTGTGCTAATACCCTTGAAAGGGAATTTGAAGGAAGCAGATGGGCTGTGATTATCATCGGTTGGATCAATTAGAACCGTAGATTGTGAGACACTAAAAATAATACCTCCAATTGGTTAAAAAAATAATTTTGCAAGTGGAACAGCATTTTCAATGTGACTATTTAAGACAGATATATATATATATAAAATTGTATCTGCTACATTTTTTTTAGTTTATATGATTGGGAAAGATGATACTTTCTTTTACCGGTAGATGTATTCAATAGCTTTATTTTCAGTGATTTCTTGATTTCCAAACAGTAGCTGCTGGTATGAACAAAGTGTGTTACTATGCAAAAAAATTAACTAATCTATAATAAACAACAGAATGGATTTATAAATGAGTTACATTTGAAAGCAAAGACAAGACAGGCAATACTAAAATGTCTTTACAATAAAAAGAGGAACAAAGGAAAAATCTGATACTTGCAACTTTGACATTTTTGTGGAACATGAGTTCTCTTCTAAATGAAAGCTGCAGTATATTGTATGAGGGGAAAAAAAGACCATTTGGAAAGAAACATGAAAAGGTTTTGTAAATTATCAGCTTACTGACTCAGAGAGTGTAACTTTATCATAGCTTGATTGACCCTAAATTTATTCCAAAGGAAAGGAAAGTGAGTGCCAGATTTCTACTCTTTCAAATTTTATGAAAGATGTTCTCTTTATTTCTTAATAGGCAAATTTGCAGTTTCAGTATTAAATATTCTATAACATTTGAAGATGATTGGCCCCTTAACTAAAAATTACTAGTAAGAAAACAGAACTCATAGAGCAGCATTCTTCCCATAGCCATGAGAGCTTAAAGCTGTCCCCAGTTGCAAAAAACCCCAAACAAACCTAGCTTCACAGGACTGACATATATGCCAAGTGTGAGAAATGCAATCCTTTTATTAAATCCTTTTTATGAACTCTCCATTCTTTGTGTCTTAACAGTGTCAGGTGTCATAGACACTTTGCAGTCAGGCTTCCCATTTAAACAAGCATGGTACGTGACTTAGTAGCAGTAATGGATGCCCACACACAGCAAATGTTGAAAGCTACAGTTTTCTAAGGAAGTCTGAGATCCCAGGAGTTTCTGACATGATCACTGAGAGGGATATGAGATCTTTTCTCATTTTCCCTCAGATGCAATTCCTGCAGAGTTTTGTATGAGTGTATGCTAACTCCATTCCTCTTTCATAGTCCTGCTGTCAAAAATGCTCTGATTACAACTTATTTTCAGTGCTGTGATGCCTTCCTGTTTGTAGAACTCCTTCCTATGGTCTCTAGGAAACAGAGTTTATGGACTGGAGGAAAAGGATAGGCAAGAAGTTCAAAAAAGACAAGATTATATCAAGCAAGCTCCTCAGGGGCTACTTTTACTCCTGCAAGAAATTGCTGTTGGAGGAGAAAAGATAACAAAATGAAATTGCCAGGAAGAGTATGCTCTTAAATTAAAAGGTATTTAGATTAAGTAATTTAGTTAAACTAAAGAGGTATTTAGAGGTTCTGTCCTATCTTTTATATATACCTGTTGGTGCCTGCAGTTTATGGGGCTCTCCTGTAAATCTCACACTTCAAGTAATGTAGCTCTCTGTGAAAGGTTTGCTTTATTTTGACATAGGCTCACAGGGAAGTGGGGTTTGGCGAATTTACTGAACTTCACATTCTCTTTGAGATCAGACAAGAATTTTCTTAGCATCTCAAAAGCTTTTCAGCAGAAATGCCAGTAAAGGCCAGTCACAAAGGCAGAAAGCTGAGGTAAGTGCTCACAGATATGTAGTATCCTCAGAAACACTGCAAGTTTGATTTACTCTAGCAACAGACTTCTAGAGTGTGTGAAATCATGTCATATTGTTTCTCTTGTCCATTGGCTGGGGAAGCTGAAAGCAGGTGAAAAATATTTGTTTTCCTGTTTTTTCTATTTGCCCAGCTCAGTCCAGCTGAATACGTTTCCATGACTTGGAAGTAGTGTTAAATCTCTCATGCCACTGGTACTGCTTCACCGAGACCCAGAGAAATGTGCAAGGATTCCTGGATTTTATAGGAGTCAGCAGGTCTTATTGCCTTTTTAATGGTGTTGGTTTTGACATGGCTTTTACCAATTAGCTGATTGATCAGATGATGAGCTGAGCAGTATAAAACAGGGCATTATAGACATGCAGAATTTAGATGAACAAGTTATGAAAGTAAATCATTATGGAACTTTTAGCATTAAACATTGTAGTTGGGTAGATATTAGCCCTAGATATGTTCAGGATAGTGAAAATGGCCACAGTATATGTGGTAAGAAAATGAGTGACAAGTAAGAAGAATTGCTTCTTAAGGTTTCACTACCTCAATTGATTAAAGAAGTATTCATGACTGCAATGCAACAGTGATGAACACTATAAAAATCTTTAAGTAGAAAATATGAAAGATATTGTTACTATATGTAGAATAATGATACAGTTTCAAATTCTGTGTGGTCATATGTGTGACAGAGCAGAGAAAGGACTGCACATAGTAAAGGAATACTGGAAATTAAGCATATTGTGACAACTTTAATTACAGGCTTTTAAAGTATTAGGATTTGGCTTTATTCTGTTGCCTTTGTTTCCCTAGTGTTTAAAAATGAATTTAATAACAATGGTGTGATTTGACATTGCCAAGTAACTTCTTTTATTTTGTGGTTAACATGACATAAGCTCCCTGAGAGCTTTTCAGTGAAATACTTCAAATATGTATCAAAACAAGAAGGAAATTCTTCAAAGAACCTGTTTGAATTAAAGTGTCACTAACTGAAACTTAACTAAACAGTGGTCAGGGTTTTTTTAAATGCAGTAAGTTGAAAGACCTTGCAAAGCTGCTTGGAGGTTGACTTACTGTAGTTTATTATGCTAATTATAGAAAAGTTCCTATAAAGATCAAGGTGAAAGTGACCTTCCCTGCAGTGTGCTATCTCATTTCATATGGTTATTGAAACACAGAGCCATCCTTAATGTCACCATCATTTCAGAGGAGAGATCTCTGTTTCTGTTGCTCGTGTGCTAGCAATAGCTTTCGTTTTCTCAGTCCTTTCCTTTTCTTGCCCCTAACTCTTAATTACATTAGTGGCTATCAGTATTAGCTTAATTTCAGGAGCAGCTGGCAATTCAATCACAAGTGCTTGAGATACTGGTCTTTTCCATTTATCCACATCATGTGTTCATATCAACCCTTGATCCTCTCCCTGCAGCACCAGATCATTGGTCCTGACTCAGCACCTACTGCTTGGTTGCCTTTGACAGAAACCCACATGTGCTAAGGAAGAGTAAAGACAGTCTCATCTGCCATGCAAAGAATAATTCTTTTTGCTGACAATTTATTCATGTTTCCATGTTGATATTAACAAGACTCTGTTAGTAATAAGGAATCAATAAGTCAATAGCTTTCATACCAAATGCAGAAATATATTTTTAATGAGGACTGGTAACACTGAGCAGTTATTTTGGGTTAAAATGACTAAAAGGAGAAAAATGTATTGGGGAACATTCATCTGTTCCACAATATCATATATCTTTTCATTTATATACATTCCAGAAAAGAAAAATGAAATCTTGCCCATTAAACTAGTACTCATCAAAATGAAGGAAATAAATATTATAAAGAATGGGTTAGAAACAAGTTATGCATGCTGACAAAACCCATCTGAAATGTCTGCACGAGATACTCTCAATTTTAGGATTCATTCTGGCCTGTGAGGCATTCTGTACCACAGCTCCCACAGGACTATCAATGTACCTTTCAAATAAAGAAATTCAAACCCATGCTAACAATTATGTTCCCTTTTAGTTCATGAATTTCATAATAATATCTAATGTATTGCATAGGCTGTCTGTCTCTTTCCTTCTTTTACAATGCTTTTTGAGGTTACACTTTTCTCTTTCTTGCAGTAAAAGTAATTCGGGAGGAAAGCATAACCAGAGATTTCCTGTTACATATTTTTCTTTCTGTGTCTATATGCATTTATAAATGCCTAGTATGTGCTTATCTAGACAAACACACACACACACGTATGTATACATATTTTGCTTGTGGAATTATTTTTGTTGTGTTGGTTTTGTTTGGTGTTTTCTTTTGTGTTTTTTTTTTCTTTTTGGTGTATACCTGCATCGTCTTGGAAGAGAAGCTTTTGTGTAGCTAGACATACTGTTACCATTTCTGCTGTTTCAGAGGAATGGCCAAGGTCTGCATATTTTGATGTCATAAGTTGTCTCTATAATATTATTTGCTGACTTCTTATGCAGTAAAATTTCTGCTGCAAGGTTCGAACATAACACTGATGAAAATGAAACTCATCTTTCAGAAAGATATCTAGTCCCATTTTAAAGGCTTTTCAGAAGGAATCTGTATTCAATGGAATATATTCTGGCAATTGACTCCTTATTAGGAGTCTTTGTCTAATCTCAACCTTGCTAGCTAGGTTAGAGGATTCTCCACCATCCATCAAATTATCTCTGTCCAACCCTTTCCCAGGTGTGCGCTGTACCTGTAAGCCCTCTGCTCTATGTGAGTGGTATGAGAATGACATCTGTGATATTAATGACACAGAAAAATGTGTTTTCACTTTTTGCAGCTTAATAACATTGTTATGTTATCCAAGGTAATTGAAGCTGTTTTATTCAGGTTTTCTTACCAGAAAATCCAGACAACTTTCCACTGTGCAGAAATTAACATTCTGACTTCACCGATAACAAATCAAGGTCCTTGCTGAGTGGTGGGAAGTGGTCCTTCTGAATGTAATAAAACTTCCACATTCATATGTATCTAAGCCATACAAAAATCCTTTGAAGATATTTTGTAGAGTAGCCATATTGCTTCTTTTTTGTGTTATTACTCTTTATGTAACAAACAAGATGTACACAGATGCATACCTCTATTGGTTTTCTGCTAAACAATTATGAGAAGGAACAAGGGCCAAAACCCAAACCCTCCCGTCTCGGTTTCAGGTCTGTTTGCTTCAGCCTTACTACCAAGTATGTTCTGTTCTCTTTACTAGGACATGATTGTTGTTCAGTTCTCTGTGCCGTAGTATTAGGGCCCGATTAATCAGGTAATGGTGGACATTTGAATAGAGCAAAATGGTAGCTAGCCAAGATTTTTTTCTACTAGTTTAGTCTGGGTCATCTATGAAAGGGAGCAGGCTGGGTCAAGGAGAGGAAGACTACCTGAGACCCTCCTTTTAGGGATGAAGAACAGAAAGACCCCTCCCCAAAATTGATGCCAGAAGAAAACATCACCTCAGCTCTGCCCAGACCCCGCCTGTAATCAATATGCAATGAGATGTTGTAATCAATTATGTTCAAATGTATAAAATAGCCTACTTTGACACTTGCCAGGTGAGCAAGCCTCTGCAGCATTTAGCTGACTTGCTCCCTGCGCAGAAATAAATACCTGCTGCTAATGGATGCAAAAACCTTCTCTTAGCAGTTATTTTGTGGCGTTTTCGCGTATCAAATTATGCGCAAATTCAGAGACCCTTGAGTTAGTGTATTCAAGTTTATACAGAACTAAATCTTATTTACCAGTACAAAGTATAGCTAAACTGTGATCTTATAAGCTATATGAATATACATGTCTTCAAATTTCAAAAATAGAAAACCTAATAAGATCTAATTCTCCAACTGAAATTCCTAAAGTCATGTTAGATTTTTTCCTCCATAGAGCTCAACAAAACAAGGTCAGAGAAAAACATCTGTCTTGAAAAAAGAACAGTACCTCAGAACTAATACTGATGATACCAACAGTCTGCCTTTGGGAGGGACAGGTGATAAGTCAAAACTAATTTCATATACTATATTATTTCTGAACCAGTTCTTAAGTTTGGATCAACAATGGAAATTTAAAACAACCCTCTCCCCACTCCCCCCAAAAAAGAAAAAAAAAAACACAAAAGAAAACAACTGCCAAAGAATTAGCTTACATTTTTTGTCTTCAGGATGTATGTGCAAAATTTCTTTTTTAAAATCTCTTCTTGGTCAGGACATTTTTGCTTATATACGTTTCATTTGGAGGCCTTAAGTCACAATCTGATTTTATGAGGTATAGGTAAATGGTACAATATATCTACTTCTCAGAAAAAAAATGTTTTTGCCAGGCTACTTCAGGAGAAGGTCAGGGAAAGGCTGATGCAGATGAAAAACTCATGGACAGCTGCTAAATGCTTTGTAACTCTCAGTAGTGCTGAGTTCACAAGGATGCTGAAGTACCTCTAGCTAGCTTTAACTATGTAGTTGTCATAGCTCAGTTCTAGGCATTTTCATTTTGAGTACAGGCAGATAAGGCAGTAAGACTTTCCAGCAAATCTGTTCAATCCTTATGACAGTCCATAAGAAAGGTTAAATAGATGTGTTGTCTATGCTCTTGCAGGGTTATTTTCAATACATCCTGCCTTTTGGGGGGTTTATTGACTAGTAAGTCTCCTGTGTTCCTTTCCAGGCCCAGGACTTTGTGATTCATAAAATGCAGTAACAACCAACTGACATTTGAAACTTCACTGCAATTAGTAAAGAAAAAAGTAAATGAAAAAGTATAAAGATGATGATACAAAAATATTTTGTTTACAATAACCTGGATAAGAAATCAGAAGGACCTCAGAAAAACATCTAAGCATTTAAAGTGCTTCTTCATGGGGAAAAGTGGAGAGACAGGCATTAATCTCTTCTCTGTGGTGACCATCGGTAGAACCTGAGGGAATGGCCTGAAACTTGGTCAGGAAAGACAGAGGCTGGATATTAGGAAAAGGTTCTCTGAGGATGGTTGGACACCGGAACAGGCTCCCCAGAGAAGTGGTCACAGCCCCAAGTCTGAAAAACTTTAATAAGTGTTTGGATGATGCTCTCAGGCACATGGTATGACTCTTGGAGGTATCCTGTGCAGGGCCAGGGGTTGGACTTGATGAACTTTGTGGGTTCCTTCCAGCTCATAATATTCTATGATTCTGTAATGTAAACTGTGCTCTAATAGTGGAAATGGCTTGTAGTATTCCTTCTGTAACACTGTTTGTGTTGCTGAGAAGTATACTCTGGGAAGACATGGTTTTCAATCAAGAATTGATGCTGAATGACATTTAATGACAGTACATTGGATAATTCTGGTGATTGTCTGACTCTTGAGTTGTCTATAATTGGCTATTACCTTGCTGAATTTGCAGAAATTTTTTTCACTTATCCCCACACTTTTTTTTTTTTCAGAACAGGGTAGAACTTGTTCTAAATTCTTTCCCACAGTTCAGTCTGTTAGAAAAAAGAGCAAGAATGAAATCTTGGAATCTTTTAAAAGAAAGTGTTGATAAGAAAGAGAAGTCTTAGATCTTTGTATATAACATTGAAAAACTCCTCATGAAATCCATAATTTTTAAAGAATGTTGAAAAATGGGGCAGATGAAGAAAAGAGCTATTGACATGTTCCCAAGATTAGAAATTATCTTACTGTAAGGAACTGAGCTCAATCTGTTTACTTAATCTAAAATAAAATTAGGATGTCTCTTGATTGCAACATATGAGTATATAGTGGTTAATAAAAAGCACTTAAATTCAGTAGAGAAAGACATAATTAGTGACTGGTAACTGAGCCACAGAAATTTGCATCAGGAATTTGGGACAGCTTTTTACAATGATGATAATTAAATGCTGGAGCAAATCACTATAGGATTGCTAAATTTACCATCTTTAAAGCCCTCAGCAGGGCTGGAAAGAGCATAATGTAGGATACTCTGCAATTCTTCCAGCTGAAATACTGCCGGTTGGGGGAGGAGGAGGGTGCTACTGTCTCCCCCATTCTTCTTGTAGTAAATGTTGTGCTAAAGCCAAATTGGATTGCTTTATCAAAATTTCCCCTTAATTAAACACCAATTACTGCAGCTGAACACAGGGATACATGATTGGGATCTAATGACCTGCGATATGGAGCATGACAAACTAAATCAGTGGGGTTTTGTCTTTTGATTTGCAAATCTGCAGACTTCACACAGAGTTTTGAAATCTAGAATAGTGATGCAACTCTATTGAGAATGGGCCTGGTTTTCCTTCTCATTTTGTGAGGGTTGCCTGCCTTAAACAGCTTTAGGGTTGATGTTGTTTATAACTTGCATTTTTTTTGGTTAGAAGTTAAATTACTATTTTTTCCCACATACTGCATTTCTGAGTGGGAAGGTTGTCATATTTAATGCTGTATAATATGAAGATCTCAACACACCTTTCTGTAGTTGTCACAGAATCATAAAATAGTTTGTATTGGAAGGGACCTTTTAAACGTCTTCAAGTCCAAGGCCCCTGAAAAGAGTAGGGGCATCATCAACTAGACCAGCATGCTCAGAGCCCTGTTGTAACACCCTGGCTCCAAAGCCTCAAGCTTTACTGGAATTATTACTTTCATTAAGACTCCAGGAGCTCACCCACTGAAATGGTGAAGAACCTTTAAATTCTTTGATACCTTGAATTTGTGTAAAGAGAACACACCACAAGCATTTCCCGAGAGACTTCTTTTAATTTAGTGAGAAAAATAAGCATTTTGGCAAAAGGTTCACAGGAGTAACAAACAACCAAGGAGATGGATTACACTAAAGCACCCAGCAAACATCAACCCACAAATTAGTAGAAATACAACCTAGTGAAATACCATTCATCAGTTTTAAGTTACCCACAAGAGATTAAATAAGTAAAGAAGAAGAAAGAAGAAGAGAGAAAAATAGTTACTGCCAATAGCCATGTGGTGGCAGGTCTCAGGAAAGAAAGGCAGGAAAAAATAGAGCCTCTCGCCGACTATATTTATATGCCCTGGCCCCTGCTGCCATCCCTCCTAGGTAGGACATCTGGCTCACTGACCACTCAATGCTCTCCTGGCCAGAGTGAGGGGTGCTGTAGCCAGTCAGAGGCTCCAAGGGATGTGGTGTAGATGGGCTACCAAGTGGCATTTTTTTGATTGACAGCTGCCCTGCCCATGGCTCCTGTGCCATGTGCCTTCCGAGCTGCCATGTTGGCTGCAGACCATGAGCCTTTCAATACTGGAGGCATGACCTCCTCTCCCACCCTCACAAATTGGTCAGTTCAACCCCCAAATAAAATAACCCAGTGAGAAACAAATCTGGGCTCTCGCACCCACTCAACCTGACCTTGAATGTTTCCAGGGCTGGGCACCTACCACTTCTCAGAGCAACCTGTGCCAATGTTTTTCCACCCTCATTTGAAAAAAAAACAACTTCTTGCTTTCTTGCATATAATCAAAATTGACCCTCTTTCAGTTTAAACCCATTGCTCCCTGTTCTATTGCAACAGATCCTGCTAAAAAAAATTGTCCACACCTTTCTTGCAGGACCCTTTTGGGTACTGAAAATCTGCTATAAGGTCTCCCAGGAGCCTTCTGTTCTCTAGGCTGTACAAGCCTGGCACTCTGAGTCTGTCTTCATAGGAATGTTGCTCATCTTTATGGCCCTCCTCTGGACTCGTGGTAACCCTCTGGTGCTGGGGACCCAAGAGATGGATACAGCACTCCAAGTGGGGTCTCACCAAAGCAGAGTGGAGGGGCAGATCCCCTCCCTCAACCTGCTGGCTGCGCTGCTTTTGATGCAGCCCAGGATACAATTGGCTTTCTGAAGTGCACATGGCCTGCTTATGACTAGCCACTCAACCACCAGCACCCCCAAGTCCTTCTCAGCAGTAATGCTCTCAATCTGCTCATCCTCCAGCCTGTATTGATACTGAGAATTGCCTGGTTGCAGTTCTCTTAACATTCCTAATCTTGTTTATATTACTTTTAGAAAATCAATGTACTTACTATTACAATACAGATATTCACCCAAGTAAAGTGCAAAATTGTCATGGCAGTTTCAAATACCAGTTTCAGGAGGCATCAAATCTGCAGTCACTTGTTCTGTGTGTAGGTTTTAACATAATAAGATAGATAAAGATGAGTAAACATCACACAGAAGTAGTTTTATTTATCTAAGATCTCCCACATTCAAGTGTCCCATGCTCTTAATTAGCTTTATGACATGTCAAAATCACTGTGTTCTTCCAAAACCAAATCAAGCAAATGCCATGACTCCTAAACCCTACCAATTAGTGGGTTTTCCATTAATTCTTTCATAGATGTAAAATCACATCCTGTAAAGATCAAATTATTGTGGTATTCCAAACATGGATGCATGTTTTTATAGCTATCATTAAAACAGGAATTTGAATTATCATAGCTCTGTATTCCTTGCTCCCTGATTTCATGGAAAGTAAGTTCACATTCCCTCCATGCTCAGTACTGACTGTGTATAAAGATATAATTTGTGCTCAAAATCTGGGGAAGTAGAAAAAAAATTATTCCATAGTGACAGGTAAAGACTCACTCTAGAATCTTTGAATAGGGTATTTTGAAATTATACCTTTGAAATGTTTTGTTTCAGTAGGAGCAAATGTTATGATTTATGGCACATTATGTCAGAGACACAGAAAATATTTTTATTTTTTAGTATAACTTTTTATTAAAAATGTATTTAAAATAAGACAGTAAAATGAAGTCAAATCGACTAAATAAAGCTAATATAAAATGTTTTGATAATCTTCTATTGACACATACAGGGAAGCAATTCCCTTTCAGTTAGTTTACCTTAAATAGAAAGATACAGTATCAATATAAAGTTATAGTAAATCTAGGTGTTATCACATATTTGTCACTAAAATGCAAACAAAGACAAGGAAAGCATTCCATCAGAAAACAGCTGTGACTGGTTGCTAATGTCAAGTAAAAGCCACTCTGCATAGTTTTGGGAAGCAGATTCTCATTTTCTTCCTGTAGCCCTTTAGGGCATTAAATATGATAATGATCCATTTTGATGGGTGCTTAATTGCTTTTGCATATATTTCTGCTGGATAAATTAATGGTGGTTTCTATTAAAAATTCTGTGTCAATAAATCATTACAAATGAGTCTTAGTTCAGGAAGGCAGCTATACATATGCTAAAGCCTTACTGAAGTTCTAAAGCATAGCAAAACTGGGGAAAAAAAAAAGGAATGTCCAGTGAATAAGAATAAAAATCTAGATAAGAACATTTACTCAAGGAGATGTACTTCCAACATAAGTAATCACCAAAAATTTTTTTAAAATTTTATTCATTGGATTGGCAAATAAAGAGTAACCATAATTTAGGAGATGTATCTTTAAAAAAAAAAAAATCTTCAGTTCTTCAGACAGTAATCTCAAGATGGATAGTTGATTTATTTGTCATATCATCCATTGAATTCTCTATTTGATAAACTGTCTCTGGAGTAATTCTTAGTGTTATAAATAAACATACNACAGTGAATTTTCAACGTTTTTTAAGGTAGGGCTGCTTTTTCTTTCTTTTGTTTGTGTGAGGATGAACCATCAACTGGTATCAGACTCATAAGATAGAAAACTCTTTTCCTAAAGATACTGAATATATTGTGTTGCCA
>VWZD01004419.1:816707-840711 GCA_013396695.1 Sakesphorus luctuosus
GAAAAAAAAAAGGAATGTCCAGTGAATAAGAATAAAAATCTAGATAAGAACATTTACTCAAGGAGATGTACTTCCAACATAAGTAATCACCAAAAATTTTTTTAAAATTTTATTCATTGGATTGGCAAATAAAGAGTAACCATAATTTAGGAGATGTATCTTTAAAAAAAAAAAAATCTTCAGTTCTTCAGACAGTAATCTCAAGATGGATAGTTGATTTATTTGTCATATCATCCATTGAATTCTCTATTTGATAAACTGTCTCTGGAGTAATTCTTAGTGTTATAAATAAACATACTTGAATACATCTTGCAAAGGGCAATTTATAGTCTCTCTACATAATGAGACAGTACAGTATAATTTTTTCTTTATTTTAGATATAAAACATACCCACTATTAGGAACTTTGCTTTTCCAAGATCTTTTATGTAGAATGCGCTTAATTACTTTTAAAACGTATATATTAAACAGCTTGCTTTTTTCTAGATACTTACAGGGCTTGATATATCTTTGAGTGGATTGAAAAAATCGTAATCTTTATTATTATGAAAAATGTATTGTAATTTAAGTGTCAAAAGTGACTAGAAGATAGGACTGTGTCAACGTTCAAATATGCTGGTTACACTTTTGAAAAGAAAGAGTAACAGTTTATGTGGGNTGTTTTGCTTTTAAAGATAATTATTCAAGGGAATTAGTTAGTGTTATATTTAATTTCAAGTGATATCACAGAAGATGTGAAGAAGAAAACAAGAAATGAAGAACTGGGATTAAAGCCATCTATTGTGAACTTTTCTATATAGTCTATGAAGTAATGCTTTAGGAAAATTAGAGTCGGCATTTAAAATGTAAACACCATTTGATTTCCACAGAATCTGAATTCATAGGATAAAATCCTAACCTCTTTGAATTAGTGGCAAAATTCTCATTGACTATCATTGAAATGTTCTCATTAGTAAGGTCAGGATGTAGGAGTCAATACTGAAATGAGTTAGTGCTGAACATTGTGATTATTAGCAAGTGTAATATTTGAAATTACTTTTCTCTTCAATGTGGGGATATTTTTCCATTTATATGAGCTTGTTTGTCTGCTTTGTGCTTTTAGAGTGCAAACTTTTGAGGATAGAAATGAGTTTAGGAATATTTTGTACAGTCTCCTAACAAAAGAATTTGTGATTTCAATTTGAGCATCTGGGTGCTATCAGAATGCAATGGTTTCATAATAATTGCATACAAAACAGCTAGGAAGAAAATTGTATACAGGAAGGCAATTAGCTGGAATATGATAATACAGGCTACCACCTACGCTGGCTTTTCATAGTAATGGCTGTTGAAAAAGACTGAGCACCTTTGTTAAGCATTTCAAAGATGAAACAGTGACAGGTGCCATATAGAATTCAAAAGCCATTGTTTAAACTTAAGCAATATTGACTAAAACTCTGATTTCACCCTAGTAAGCCAGTTAATTATAGCTGAGGATTTATTCAAAACCTGACATGACATAGCTGACAGAATTACAGAAGAAACCAAGTTAGTCATTGACATCAATGATATAAAGTACCCTACTGCTTCTTACCTCATATCAGGGAATAGTTACAAATTGCTGGTATGGTTGATGATGCACAGCAGTTAATGACATACACAGTGCATTTACTATGGAGAAAAAATGATTCAGATCTAATTTATATGTATTTGACAATCTCAAGGCTTTCACAGGTGATGGTGCTGTCCTGAAATAAAAATTGCATGGTTAAATCCTTTTCTTCAAGATAGGTCTGAAGTGATAAAGGAAGGGGAGGAGGGGTTTGTTGCATTTTAATACATTTTAAGGTTGTTTTTCCTTTTTTATATGCTAAAAATTCAGAGTTTTTTTCTACTTTATGAAGAGTGAAATACTATAAAGAATAAATTTTACCAGGAGGTAAAACTAAATACAAGGGGAAATACAGGTTATTTGAATTGTTTGAAAGATTGAAAGGCAAAAGAATTCTAGTTCTGATAGAAGTTATTTTATCTAAGCTCATGTCCCTTTAATTCAAGAGTATTTTGATGCTATTGTATTCAGAAAATACAAAATAAATCCAAAGTCTTGTAGCAGGAAGTCTTGTATCTAAAATGTAAGGTCTTCTAATAGGAAAATAGACAGAAAAGGAAAAGCATAAAGGATGGCTATGTAAAGAAATAGATATTACAAGTAGAAGAATACATGGCTTCATTCAAAATTTGTAAACAAGCTAAACCTGACAAAACATTTAAGAACAAAAAGTTTCCAATCCTCAATAGAAAATGGACTTCCAAACTCCAAGTAGTTCTGTGACCTATGTCCCCAAATCACAACTGCTAGTTCAGCATTAAAACAATAGATTTACTAAAAAAGAACACCCCTTAAAACTCCTTGCAGTGCTGCCTTATTACTTACCCCCTTTTGAGACATGCAAGCTTACTTTCCTGGACTTTGAACCCACATCTCCTATTTAGAGGAATGAGCCCTAATGTTAAGTCAAATTGTATTCTGGGAGAGGGGTGGCTATTTCTTGTTCATGAGGAAACTGCTTCTTTCTACACAAACTAAGTAAATTCAAGAATTAGCAAGAAAATCACACCTAGTGATGGGGATATCTACCTGGGGAAGCAGACTAGGAGTTTCTGGTGAATGTTTAATGTATTGATTTAATACTTGACCTACTGGATAATTGGGAGACCAGTCTGTTTTTATGATTGTCTCCAGAGAATTCAGGGGTTTTGGTCAGAGAGAAAGTGGTCTTTGTTAACCTGCTATGTTGCAATTAAGACATAGGACTTTCTAATGGCTATTTTAGCAAGACATCATAATATGGATATGGTTTTGGCTAGCTTTTGTGCTCTGCAATGCAGATGTTGGTTCAGACAGTCCCATTGTATCCAGTGGATCTATCCCCACTTAGTTTCCGGGCTATTTTCCCAGCAGCCGTGAGTCTAGTTAGTTTAAATTGCACCCACTCTCATCTTTTGCTCCCTGGGTTAGATTAACAGTTGGCAGAGTCCCATGACCTTTGTCCTGGCTTAGAAACTGCAACTGAGAAAAAGGTGGGGAGACAAGCAGACTGTTCGGTTTATAAGCTTCTTTTCTTGACTTCCCACAGCACTCTGCAGACTCCCTGTGCTGTTTGCGTAACTACAGGTCTGAGCAGGTGCCAAAGCTTCTGGTGCACTTTACAAATTGGCAAGATAAGCTCTGCTGCCACACAGACAAATTATGCCGTGGGCCAACATGTACTTCATCAAATGCCTTGGTAGGCACTGCTGGGGATGTTTTTCATTATCTTATCCTCAGTGAGAGATCAATAGAAATCTGTTAGCAAACACTAGAGCCTAAAAAAAGTCAGAGATCTGAATCACTTTTGTTTTTTAAATTTTGTAGACCCTTAAGTACACCATAAAATCTTGGCTACAAAATAGGTCTTATGAGTCATCAATTAATTTTATTTAGGATAATATCCCTGTAGAGATGTTAGCCTGTGGCCAGACTATGCTACTAATGACTTTCTTTTAATATTACCTCACATCCAACAGTCACATAAAGCAGTATTTATGTATGTAGGCAGGAAATGGATAGCAGAACAGCATCCAAAAATGTCTCAGAGTGTTTTGAAGGTTTTAGATTCTGGGAAATTTATTCATATTAAGGAGAATGCTACCATGCATACCAGTACCTCAGAGCTCAGACAATAAAGTGTATCTGAGGTTTGAGAAATATTCAACCTCAGTGATATCAAGGTATCCAAGCAGACTTTATTAGAGTGGTCAAGAGCAACCCTATCTATGGTAAACTAATGAAAATTAGGTAGAAAATGTAATAAAAATCAGATAGTATGTATTCTCTATCAGATGTAATGTCTTCTTGTGAACCATCCTGAAAGTATCAAATTTAAGCAATGCATTAAAGTCAGAGGAAATGTGTTCTTGACAGTAAAACTGCAGGTAGTAAATTTGTCTGATATAAAAGTGTAACCAGCCTGGAAGAGCTGCAATCATAGCCCCCTTCCATACTCCCTGAATTACTTAGATGTGTCTTATAAATATAACCTTTGTAAAATATTATCTTATATGGTTAAGACATCTTTCCCTACTGGTGCTGTTCACAGTTTTGTCTCATTTTACTGTTACTGCAGTGTTGCACTATTTGTTTTTGCAGTTTTCAGTCATGGATATCTTACGCATATTTTATTGATGGGTTAGGTAAGAAGAATGCTGTCAACTGGCATACAGCATATGTTCTTAAGGAATAATGTAATTGTTCAGCTATTTCAGCAATATTCCTCACCCCCTCCTCAGGTTGTGTTGGTCTCTCTTTAGTGTCATGATATGCATGCATTAGGCTTAAGTCTTGTGCGATATCCCTATGAGTTGGTGTGGCGAATATTTACACAATAAATAGAATTCACGTTACTAAACTTTGAAAATTGTTATGACAAATATCCTTGACACTATCTCATTTATTTACTCTTTTAATAGAAAATAATTCCAGTAGAATTTTCTGAGATATCAGTCTTGAGAGCAGAAGGCAAATGGATTTATCATAATGTCCATTATTTTAAAAGAAAAAGATTGGTGTCTGTTGTATTCATTTACATTCCTGTTATATGAACTTATAAGAAAATGTGCAGAAATGATGTGCACCCACATCATATCTAAAAGGATAGTTCTTTGTTTAGTTCAAGTGCATGATGATCCATTCTTTACTTTAAAGGACAATCCTTATTTCCTTTCCTTTCTGAAACATGAGAGAAAGTGGCTGAATCAGGTCACTGTGAAGGAACACAGAGTGTATAAGTAACAATTTAAGTCAAGTTCAGTTTCAGTGGAAGCACAGCAGTAAGTCCACTTATTTTGGCAGCACCTGGAGAAGGCCCTTTCCTAAACTCTGTAAAAGTGTTTTTGAGGAATACATGTAGTGCAGAGATCTTGGTGTGCAGCTGCAGTGAGAACTGCAGGTTAAGCCTTGGGTGTGGAGAGCTGAAGTGCCGACCCCATGCAAAACAAGTGGCGCTGGGACCTGTGGCCCAGCCAGCTGACACTCAGAGACACGGCAGGAGCGCATGACTGCCAGACTTTGGTACACCCAGACTGTGAGGGTATAGAAGCCCAGGAGTTCCTTTGTTTGGGGACCCTCCTCGGAGGAAGCAGCTCCACCTGTTATTTTGTTATTGCACCAATGTGTTATTTTAAGTATGGAGATGTTTGAGACTCTGCTCTGGGAAACCTGGTGTCGAGCCAGATAGGGAACCTTGCCTGACTCTGCTGTGTGTCAGTGTGTAGTTGTGAAAGGGCTTTGGTCCGAGCTGAGGTGATGTGTGACTGCCAGAGTGGCTTCTTGATGCTCAGACAGTGAAGTTTCCTTAACAGTGTCTATGCAGGTTCAGTAGACTATAAACACAGGAGTCTCTAGTGCTTATGGACCTCCCCACAGTGTGCTAACTGATGTGTTCGGTGTTGCTGAAAGATGTGTAGAATGAAGGTTTTAGGCACCAATGGTAGAACTAGCTCAAGAAATGAATTTGCTGTTTGCCAAGGATAAGGACTGCAAATGCAGGTGATAATCAGGATCACCGTTTAAACACTAAAATCATGTCTGAGGCAAAGTGAGAAACACAAAATGAATAGGTTATGCTCATGTCATCACCATCATAAAAGAATGGTGATGAAAAATGCTTGAGTTGTTGGGGTTTTTTAAACATGATTTTTCAGTCATTTGTCTTATATCCTCTGTATAGATCAGAAGTGTGAGAGTAAGGTCATATAATTCCGTTAACGAAACTAGATCTGACTGGGAAGCAGTCAACTTTCTTTATAGCCTCTTGTAAGGTGCTATGCTTTAGATTTATGGCTAAAATAATGTTGATAACATACTAGCATTTGGCTGTTGCTGAACAGGGCTTGCACACCCTCAAGATTTTTCTTTTTCTCATCCAGAAAGTAGGCTGGGGGGGTGACTGAGAATGTAGGGGGAGGCACTGCCAGGACAGCTGACCCAAACTGAGCAAATGGTATTCCATGTCACATAACATGCTCAGTAATAAGAACTATCTTAGTGGGAGAAAAAGAAGAGAATTTTTTATTTCAGAGGTGGGTATTTTTCAGAGAACGACTGGATATTGGTACACGTATGGAAGCTGGTGAACAAGCTCCTTTACTTTGCTTTTTAAATATTTATTCTTGCTTCCTTGACCTATTAAACTGTAAAGTGAGCATCTACAAGTTTGCTCACTTTTGATCTTTGTTTTGATTTCTCTTGTCCTGCTGGAGTGGAGGGGAGTGAGCAAGTAGCTGTGTGGGTGTTCAGCTGCTGGCTGGGGTAAAATCCCTGCACTTGAGAAAAAAGGAATTTGCACTTTTATAATGAGCAATGATTTTATATAGGTCAGGAAGGAGACCAATAGACACCTTAACTATAATTCATAAAATTAAGAACGGAGATGCTTTTTCAAGTACCAAATGTGAAGCATCATGTAACGAGAGTGACTCAGAAAAAAAAAAAACCAAACTTGGCAAATCTTCTAAGGAAATAACACTTGAAGCATCCTTGTTTTGATTATGACTGAAAGTCACATCCTATAGCTACGTGTCGGTCTATCTTTGTATGATAGATTATTTTTCAGAAGAAATTGAAAATTTATTCTCATAAAAAGCCTGATTTTCTATATGCCTGCTCACTTCAGATCATGGACCTGCCCAGGTGTAAAAAAATGCATTTTTTGACTTATTTTCAAGAAGTGCAAATACATCGCATTAAGAAGAGATGAAAAAAAATTCTCGAGTCACATGGTTTGAGCTTCAATAATGTATCATCATTTGAGACTAATGAGAAAACCTTTATCTTTTGAGATCCATCAACAAATTAATAAAAGAAAAAGAAAAATTCTTGTACACAGCATATTCAGTAATTAATGCAGCAATTTGTGCATCAGGGAAGTTCTAATTGGTTCCAAAGTTTTCAATCATCTTATCCATCTGCCAAAGCATTACCAAAATAAGTGGTTTAACAGTTTCTAGAACATGTCCTAGAAACATTTTTCTTTCCATCTGCAATAAAATTTTTTAGGATGTACTTTTCCTAATTAGGGTAGTACTTATTCCTTTTATATTCTTACAGATTATGAAAGGGACAAGATAAAAGGTGTTTCGATTCTTTTATGAAAAGTTGGAAGCAATTCACTTGAGAGTTTAGAATGACAGATATAGACTGCATAAGGACTCTTGTATATGGAAGAAATCAGTAGGAATATATGTTAGAGGAAATACATTTAGCCTATTTTACTGTCTTCAAATCTTGTTCTCTCTCTTCCTTAATCAAATATTCTTGTTACTTTTTAAGCTAAACACAGGGATAATAGCTACACTTCCCCCCCGTCCCTCCATTTGAAACACCTGGATTGTTTCCAGAAAACAATGTGGTACCGACTTGGTTAAACTTGAATTTCATTAAAAATTAGTTTCTTTGTACTGGCACTCATGCAATTGTGAAGTAACCCAGCCTTAAAAGTATTTTAATATATCCTTCCAGATCTACATCCAAGGAAGGACAAGCGCCAGAAGAGAGGAAGTTAGAAATGGGCTTTGGTAGGAGGAGTGGGCCACACTCTTGGTGTGGAAATCAGCTTAACCTAAGTGAGAAAAAAACTTGGCAATCGTTTGTTTGTTTGTTTTTGTGAAAAGTAAATGATTATTCTTATAGATTATGAAAGCTAGAAATAGTCTACCTATTTTAATTAGAGTTCCTAATGAGATAAAACACTTTTTGTGTTTCATTCCATATTTTCATTCAAATTTTAAAAAAAAGTCTAAATGCAGACAGAGAGGAGAAATTTCAGGATGTAACCAAAGTGCTCTGCTCCTGGGCATAAGGACTTTGACTAAGACTATTGTTCTCATTATGAAGGTTGACAGACCTTCATGGATTGTGTCAGAAATCAAAATTCATTACATAAATAACACCCCCCTCTTAAAAAAAAAAAGGAATAATTATGTTTTTAATTCTTGTAAATGTTTCACTTCTTACCAGGGTTTAAGTGGTCTATTCTTGCAATGACCTAGGATCATTTAATGATTTGTACTGAACTTTTGCTTTAAAGATATTTATCATTAAAGCAATATATTTCTGTTTCAAGCAATGAACAACCACATTGCATTAAAAAGTCTTTAATGCTGATGAATAATAAATTTCCTAGCTAAGACATATGCAAAATTTCTTAATCTAATACAGTACACTGAAATTTTGGTAAAATGAAATGAAAATTTTATTTTTTTTTTCATTTACTTGTCTTCTGCTCTTTGATCTTCTCAGGCATGTCTGTCTTTCACTTAGGAAACTACTTTGTTTCTTAAAGTTTCTTTTTAAATTAACTTTCTACATTCTAAATTCAGGAATGGAGTCCCAAGATTAATGCTGGCTGATACACGACATGTCGGTCTGGATTTAAAGTTGTGTTTATGTGTTTAGACTTATCTTGGAGTCAAAATAAGGTTGACATGAAAACAAAGTGTCACAGTTTTATAAAAACAAACAATCTTGCTAATGCCCACAGCCAAGTTAACTGTTTTGCAAAACAGGTAAAAATCCCAAGATATTTAGGAGGTTTTTAATAACATTATGAACAACTCCTTATTTATTCAATAGTTGATTAATGCTGGCAAATGTGACCCTTCTGTTCTCAATCTCTTATTCTTTCATGGTGTCAGTTTCAACCAGTCACTGGACAATATGTATTTCTCTAAAATGCAAAATTAGAAATCAATGTAGTGCTCTGCAAGTTATAATGAATCTGACCTTCCACAGTTTGGAGTGCAGAATTTGTAAAAAAAAAAAAAACAACAAAAAACAACCAACCAAACACAACCCAAATCCAGAAATAGGTCACAGTATTTAGAATTCGCTGTCTGCAACTTCAGCTTGAGGGGAGAGCACAGATTGGTGCTGATTCCTTTCTGGTGTTTGGTGATAGTATGCAAGGCAATGTCTTAAATATGTCAGGGAAATTTCAGACTGGATATTAGGAAAAAAGATTTTCACTGAGATGGTGATGAAGCATTGGAACAAGTTCCCCAGAGAAGTGGTCATGGTACCAAGCCACTGTTCCATACGCTTTTGGACAAAGCTCTTAGATATTTTGCTTAACTTTCTCTGTGTGCAGCCTGGAACTGGACTCAGTGATTTTCAAGGGTTAATTACAGCTCAGGCTGTTTTACGGTTCTATTCTCTATTTCAGATTTAGTCATTAGCAGCCATTATTATACATATTTTCAAGTTTTGTATTCCATTCAGCAACATTACTTGATCGAAACCTTCTCATCTATTGTTCATAAAATAATTCACAAAATAATGAACCTTCATAAAAATGCATGTGTGGGTAAAATAAAAAGGACTGTGGGAAGCTCATTCCCAGGTAGCATTGAAAAGGTGCAGGTACCTTTTAACTTCTTTAAATTTGCTGTGTTAAAGTTTGTGACATTATTATTTGAACACTTTCTGTGGTGTTCGCTCATCAAAGTGACTAAAAACACACCTTAGAATCTCTCTTGTTCTCTCCAAGGGAGAAATCTGCACAGTAGAACACATTGTTGTGGGGTTTTTTTGTTGAATTTTGGGGGGTGAGTGTATTGACTTTTGGTTGGGGTCTTTTTTGTTTGTTTGTTTTTTAATTTTTTTCTCCTGACTTTCACAAAAATTTCTACTTATAATAAAGAAAAAAATGAAAGAAACGTGCTTCACACCTGGAGCAGCCAGGGTGAGGTTTCATAATCCTTTTTACCAAAGAGAGTGTGTCTTGCAGTACCAGATGACTCCTTTACATACCTGTATTTCTATGATATATATTTTATAACCTAACAAGCCATGCTGCCTTGACTATGAGGTTATGTTAGGAAGAAGAGAGGGGAAAGGAAGTAAAGGAGAATGGAGTGATGGGAAGAAAGGCAGTCCTATTTGAGATGGGGAAAAATACTAAAATCATACAGGATTTAGAGAACAAGGAGACATAAAATCAGCATATTTGTATTTTCAGAACAAAAAAAAATTAGAAGAAGGGGAAATTCAATTTTCAAGACCTCCTTCTGTGGAAATCTAAGAGGTCTTAAGAACATTATGATACTATTCTCATCATCATCGACAACATCATCCAATACCCTGCTGTAATGAAAAATATGCTCTCTCTTTTCTCTTTATCTAAATCCAGACTTCAGAATCTTCATTGTGAAACACTTAGCGAATCGATATCTAGGTGAATGTAGAGGGGAAGGATTCAGTTCCCAATTGCATTTCTCCTGTGGCTGACTTTCAATACTTTTTCTCATGATGTCAGAGAAAGCATTGATGTAAGAAGCATGAAGAACTTCAGACCTTCAGAAAGTAGTTGGGAAAAAGATAACAGACAAAACTTCAACACATATGCCAAAGTAAGTATCTGCCAGAGGAGACCAGAACGAGAAAGAATTACAGGCGCCGGGCAGATGAGGACGCTGAGGCCTGGGATCCCGGGCAGCGCGTGCAGCGACAGGATTGGGACCATGAGACCTTTCACGTGGACACTGTACCCTTAAAAGATGGCTACGATCCAAGTTTCTTCTTCCCACAATACCCCTGGAATTCTCCCACACACCTCGTTCTCCCTATTGGTCCCCTTGCCACTTCTCCCTTCCCTCCTCCCCTTCGTTTGCATGCACCCAATCGAGTGCGTGACTCCTCCCCGTCTCCTCCCCATCTCCGCCCCTCTTCCCCGCCCTCATCCGGGAACTTTGTGCGCGCCCCCTTATAAGCAAGCGCGCGACATTAAACTTGGCTTTTTCCTCCTGGTCTCTCGCCTGGTCTGTGTCTGTTCCGTTCGGAGGGGTCGCGCCGGGCCGGGAGCGGGAAGAGCCGACCCTAGCTTCTAAGGGGCACGATCCTAGGGAGCGCTGCCGCCCGCGGCCCGCCGCTTTCCTAGCCTTGCTCCTGGGAGCGTGAAAACCCCTCCACTATATTAGTGGAATTATTCATCCACTGAGAAGTATCTCAAATGTTTGAAGAACTTAAAATTGTACGTTCTCCTAAAAATAAGTCCTTAAAAAAAATATTCATACAACAAATGTGGTTTATGATAAATATGTATTTAATTTTTTTTATGAGAAAACATGAATATGGATGAAAGTTCTTTACCAGTAGAGCAATACTCAGTGTTGACAATGGTTATCTAGTTCTACTACTTAAGATTTATTGATGTATTTGATCAGTTTCAATAACCTACTTAAAGTCGGTTAGAGTGACTTGCACACTGTTGGGTTCAGAAAATATTATATTACATGCACCTAGCTTTGATCAGTTATTTGATTAATTGAGCTGGCATTTTGCCAGCTCAACCCAAGACACTGATCTATTCAGCCTGTTTAAAAAAAATGTAAGTAAATTAGCTGAGTTGAATGGAGGAAACAGAAGTTTACTCATATTCTAGATACACATTTTAGACTGATTTGCTTTAAAAATTAGTGTTATGCTTCTTATTCTGTATCTTGAAAAATGTATACAGGCCATACTCTTTTTTTTCCCTGGTTTTTGTTGTTTGTTTTTTTTTTTTTTAATAGAGCTGTTTAAGTTGTAAGTAACATGCTAATGTAAGAGAAATAGTTCAAAAAGAAAGTCATACATTTTGCAGGTGAATAATCAGTGTAACTTAATCTAATATGCCAGTTAGTATAGAGAAAGTTGTCTTTAAGTGTATGCAAAATGATTGGTTTTTGGAAAGATCCTGATATGTAAAAGCATCGTGAAAGAAATAGTTCTCACATTTAAATTTGTTCAGAAGTTATGACTGATTTCCTGTGGAAAGTACTAAATTTTATCTGTATTCTCCTTTTCTTGTTTTAGAACTTTAGAGCTTCAGGAATAACACTAAATTTGACAGCATTTTGCTGCTGCCCCTCCTTTTTTAAAAAATTTTATTAAAGAAAAAAATATCCTGAAATTGAAGAGGAGAAATTAAGAAACAAAATAGCAGTCTATAAAAGTTATGCATAGAGGTTCTTTAAAGGATACACTTCCAAAGTATAGGGATTGAGAGTATATCAAAGCCGTGTTGCTTTTCTCATATGTATTTATAGTATATATTTTATAGAGTAGTCTTTTCCCACTTCCTCAGTGCCAATTCTCCAATAGCTCTCTACAATAAGGATCTTACTGCTTAGTATTTCTTATATTTGGAGTACCATGGAAGTAGTCCCTTTTCTTGAGTCAATTCTAATTCCATGAGTTCAGTATTACTTATCATTCTAATGCCTGTGCAAAAAGGATGAGAACCTCATGGGCTTTCTGGACTTTTAAAATATCCATTAATTGACTTTAAGTGATAAAAATTTCTATTTAAAATCTGTGAAACTGGATTTTAAAACAAGAAATTCCATTTTTCAAGTATACTTGTATTCAGTAGTCATAGTTATTCCTGTAACATGATGCTGAACAACTCTATTTTCAGTGCAATCATGATGGAACCTTTACTTTTGGAAGTGCATGTGTTTCTTTTCTTTTTAAATGACTAGACAAAAATGTTTAATAATAAAAAAAAGATTAATCTTATTATTTGTGTTCTTTTCCAAGCATAAATCTGTATTTGTTCTGTGAAGACTTATTAAAAATACACATTCATGGATGATAAAATAGAACATTAATTTCCTGTGACTGTATTATGCAGTTTATAGGAGGACACTGGTTTATACATAAGGTGGTCAAAAAAAAATGTTACTTTTACAGTGTGGATATTTTTAAAATCCTTCATATGAGGGAATTAATCTGTGATGATCTGTGCCAGCAAACTATACAGAGTTTTTTCCTGAAAGCCCTTGGGGGAGAAAGTGGGTTTTGTCTGCAATTCCAAGGTGAAGAGGATCATTTCTCTTTACTGCATTTTGTTCCCTAATAACAGATCAGGAGGAGCTGCAAACATCCCTGTCTTCTCTAGAGCTTTAATTCCAGGGATTTAAACATGCTAAGACCTGAACAAACCCTCAGACAGTGACGCTCCAGCTGCCCTGACTGAAGGGATGCTCAGGGGCTGAGATCCAGCTGTACAGGTGATTTCCAGAGTTCAGGAACCTGTGCAGCAGCCCCTGAGCCTCGGCACAACCTGGAAGCTCTTGGCAGCCTACAACTTCCTCATGAGGGGAAGAGGGACAGGCACTGATCTCTGCTGTGTGGTGACCTGAGGGAATGGCCTGAAGTTGTATCAGTGGAGGTTTAGGTTGGATATTAGAAAAGGCTCTTCACACAGGGAGTCATTGGACACTAGAACAGGCTCCCCAGGGAAGTGGTCACAGCACCAAAACTGACAGAGGTCAAGAAGCATTTGGATGATGTTCTCACGCACATGGTGTGGTTCTTAGGGATGGTCTTGTGCAGGGCCACGAGTTGGACTAGGTTATCCTTGTGGGTTCCTTTCAATGCAGGATATTCTGTGATGTATTTTATGTAAATTAATTTTTATGGTGTTTGGAAAATTGTCAATAAAAGTACTGATATTAATAATGACCATATTTCATTAATTTGCATACACAGTTAACTTGTTCTTATTTAGGACTTTGGTGATGGCATCTCTGCATACTAAGCAAACTTCTTTCATGAATAGGTTGTCTGAGGATTTAAATAGATCTGTTTTACAGTAAGCACTGAAGAATATGACTGATTCCTTCTCTGCATCAAAGCTGAAGAAGTGGGTTGGCATTTCAGTTTTAGAGGGAACATCTAACATTGGTAACTATGGTTGAATCCACAGAGGGCTTCATTTTACTTTAGGAAGAGCTACGTTTGAAGTACCTGTTGCATTAGTAAACATTTGTGTAACACAATAAAAGGCTTTTTCACTTAAAGGGTAGTCAGAAATTCATCATAGCGTAGATAACTCCATCATCAAGTCAAGATAGTCATGGAAGGCAATTTAACAGTGATAGAATCAGTGATGTTCTTTCTTATGACAGAAATTATAAGTCTGGAAGATATTGATAGAACATGCTATAAATATGACTAGAAAATTATTTGAAACAACAAAATATGAATACTTTGGTTTCTCTTTTTTTTTGCTACTTTAATTGTTTTTGTGAGATGATTGTTAGGTTAAAGCATATTTATATTGTCTCAAATCTCTTGTAACCCCATTTTCTTAAAGTACGTCTTTGTGAGTCACAATTGATCTCTAACACTACACAGAACAAGTTTGGTACTGTCTTTTATTGAATGAATTCTTCTCTCCTTCAGTCTCTTCACACTGAAGTCTTTTGGAAGTCCTGTTGTCACCCTCTACCTCTGCACTCTGAATGTTTGAAAACTAGTTATTGGATGAAGTATAGTTTTGAACTGTGCTGGTCTTAAAGAAAAGAGTTTCCATCAGATGTTCCAAACTGGATTCTTTAGACTTTAAATGATTCTAGTCACATATGTATTCTCTGCCAAAAATACAAGAGAAGGAAAAGAGACTTGATAGTCTGGGCACTGATGCTTTAATGAGGCAATTCTGTGTAATCATGCAAATCAGTATTTGGCTGGCTTTTTTGGATGAAGTAGCTCATTTTCCACCTGCTAAATGGTAAGCCGGTACAGCACAAAAAAAAGTATTCTTCCTATTTTATGTCATCACAGTTCAGTGGAAATACTGTGTCACTGTTGTTTGCATTTTGCTATACTGATACTCAGTGTTGGGTTTTTTTCAAGTAAGGTTTCTGTTCCAACAGAAATGCCTGTCAGAACATTCTTTTTTTTTTTCAAAGATAGCCTAATACTAACATAAGAGTATAAAATTACTGACTCTCTTTGATGTATCTCAGAGTAGCCATTATCATTGTTCTTGTTTAATAGTCAAATGATAGAGAAGACTGAACATCTCAAGATTCTACAGTGTTTTCACTTATTAGGAATATCCTAACCATGTTGTACATTGAATTTGCAATAATCTATATCATAAGGCTGGTGAAATTTTCAGGGCTCTATACGATAGCTTGCAAGACTTGATTTTAGTCGATACTTCCACAACAGGATATAAATGTAATGTCATTCTGGTAGTATGTTCAGCTTTTCCTATTTCAGACAGTTTTTGCTAATAAAGCATCTCTCTCTCTCTCTATATATATATTTTCAACTGTAGGGGTCTTTTGCTAACACTATTTCACTATGGTTTATTACTTGTTATGAGCTATGCCATATTAACTCTTGCGTTTTGTTTTCTTAATCAAGTCTTGTTTATTAGAAATTAATAATAACTTTGGAGAATTATTCTTATCTAATCCAAAACAACTTTACTTAAGTGATATGACTTCATTAGCACCTCACTCACTGTCCCAAATAAAGAATATTCTTGAAAGCCATAGGCATCCCAAGTACATATCCACAATAACTGTAGCAAAACACAGGAAGATATCTTTCTTTTTTTGCAATCTAATAACCATCCAGCTGCCCTTAGTTTTAGACTCCAGCAGACCCTCATTAAAAACCTGAAGCTTATTTGTATTTCAAACAGCTTACTTAGCACTTCCACGGCAGTCGCATACTTGGCAATGTGTTGGAAGACCCTTGCCATTTCCCCCTGTGGGGAGCAGTGCCTGCTGGAGTGCTACTATACTCCCTTCTGTCTATCTCTCTAGCTTGCTATGTAGATCAGCAATCTGCAGGGCAGGCAGCATCTGTGACAGGCATTTACAGTCCTTGTGCTGCTTCACTTCTGCCTTGTTATTGGAGATAATGGAACCACTGTCCAAGAAAATAGGGGGTTTTAGATGATTCCTGCTTCAGAAGGGTGAGTGTTAATTTGGCCCGCTGCTTGGACGCCTCTAAAGCAGCCTGTGTACTGCAGCTAAAAGAAGCACTTATTGGCTCTGTCCCACTTGTGGCATGACTTTTCTTCTCTTGGCACAAGCTTTGCGAAGCTGTGTGCTGAAATGTGTTAGGCCAACAATCCTGGTTAAAGTTAACATAACCAAGGAAACAAACAGAAATGGTTACTTTAAAATGCAAGCTGATAGGTTGGGCATGATAAACTTACAAACTCTGTGATCAGAGCCTTTCCAAAGGAGAATTATTCAGCACCATCCCTCATATCTATCTTCAAGGTGAGACCTTGTTAGGGTGACAGGTTTCATCTGATAGATTGCTTAAATCTTAAGTACTCTTCCTGAAATGAATGATAAACATTCAGTTGATGTCAAAACTGATATTAAAGGTATATTCAGCACTAGATTTAAAGAGCAGATTTTAGGAGAACTGTGAACACTGAACCACCTGTTTTTATGTTAATTCGTGTATATTGTACCTCTCTGAAATTACATTCACAAAAGAAAAAGGAACTTTTAGCACTTAAGGGGAAAAAGCATAAAAAATCTTAGAGCACTTTCCAGGTTGATTGTTTGGAGCATTTCACAATGTAGTTCTACCTTTTTATTCCTTGTGAATCAAAAAGTGTGATTTAACAAATGTGTTTCCTTTGTAGTATTTTTAACATTGAAACACATGCAAGATATTTGGTCATAGGCAAATATAAATTTTTATAAGAAAATAATTGTATTAATTTTTAATCTAATGTTACAAGAGAGTACTTCCTGTACTGTCAAGACATACACCAATTTCAAAGTCAGTCAATATTCAACTCTGAATAAGTCAGATATCCTATATATAAGTATACTTGGAACAGTAAATAATTTGTACATAGTATGCCCCAAATAAAGAATGATTCAGCAGGTTTCTTAGAATGTCACCTTTTACTATGCTCTTTGTGTTGTATGTATCACAGTGGGGGGGTCCTTCATGATACGTATAGTAATGAAAAAGATGGACTGAGAATAAGGCGTCCTTTTGGATCTTCCAGACAAACTAAGGAGTTCCTTAAAAAAATTTTAATATATTTACCTTAGAAATGGTTGGCAGCTGCATGCCTCCATTCAGATTGGTTGCTCTGCAGCATTACACAGAGGAGATGAGATGGCCACTAAATAAGTGTCTTGATTTACAAAGTCCTATGATTAGTTTGTAATTATGTACAACTCATCTGTCTTACATTCAGCCAGGTCTAAGCTGTAATGGCCTATTTTAAAGCAGCAGGTATATGGCTGTTGAATGCACACATGACAGAATCAAACTCTGACCATGTATTTTGTTGAATTATTCCTTTTGTCATCAGGACATTTCTTCTTTGATTATCAGTGGCCTTCAAGACAGAACTTACTGTTATTTTCTTCTGACTCATGTAAGTAGTGACAGGACTAGGGGCCAAAAAGTCTTGATCACTCGTGTTCTCTGAAGTGAAGAAAATATTCAGATGTGAGTTGTGTAGTTAGGAGCTTCTCCTTTATGTGTTTTATAAAATTGCTTGTGAATTGCTTTAGTTATTTATTTCTCTCTTTCTACCATATGTTATTATAATTGAAATGTCAGCTGGAGTGTGAGTACTAAAAGTTACTAAAGCAGCTCTGTGTAGCAAATCTAGATGTTCCTTGTTCCAGGTATAAAGAAGATTTTTGCAATGAGGAAACATACTCCAAATTCCAATAAACTATTTCTAATATTTTTAAGTCAGGTTTACTAACAAGTAAGTGAGTAAATGACTAACTATGGTGTTAATTCTTAGGTGTTTAAACATCTTTTGACTTTAAACCTGGAATATTTACAGTTGGAACAGCTAAGCATTAATATTTGTTTGCTGCTTCTGTACAAAGAGTAATAAGCAAAAATCATACAAAGAGGTTCTTCCTCTTGATGTTGACTTCAACCAGAGTTTGTTGTTTCTCTTTTTCGCTTGTTGTTGTTGTTTGTTAGTTGTTTTTCCTGGCATTCCAAAATTTTTTGTCTGAGTGCATTTCATTTTCAGAAGGTTCAAGTCTGCTTTTCATGACTATGGTAGTGAGATCCATCTGCCTACAAGAGACTTCAGGAAGAAAAGCTGAGTTTCCCCCTTTTTTGTTTCCCCCTTCCCATATTTTTTTTCTACTTTCTCCCCTCAAGTAGGTTACAAAACATACAATTGGACAGATTAGTTTCAGATTCAAATAGGGAAAATTAAGAATGTGAGATTTAGCTAGTTGTGTTTTCAGGTATTTAAAACTCACAGGTTCGTATGGCTGAAAGGGAAGGTCAGTGAGTCACTTCCTGGAGAAAAATAAGAACTCTAAACATTCATTTCCTTAAATAAACATTTTGCCTTATTATGAATATATTTTTTCAGGTGTTTCCTAACATAATAATTAGTACAGCAGCAGCCAAATTCTTACTGGCTTTACTAATCAATCCTTTATATTTACATAAATTCTACATCATCAGTGGTACTATGGTTATGTAATTACAACTTAGCCTTGCAAGTGACTTATCGAAATACCCAGTGCTAAACCAGTGCTGAGATTGAGTCTACACATCCCAACTAAACTAATATCATGTGCTTTGTTTTTCAAATAATTAAAAGTTCCTCTGTATAAAAAGAGTATTCCCTAATCAAGAGACTTGTGTAACTCAAAATTCTCAAGCACTAAATGTCTCTCTCTTTTTCCAAAAAGCTGAAAGTATAAATAGAACCTATTGGCATGATTTTGTGATTTCCTGGGTCAACATTACTCTTCTGAAATTTTATTTCAGGAAAATTTTCCTTTTTGGACGTGGTGGTCTAATTCACTTGCTATAATGTCTGTATTTCAGTGAAAAAGGATTTCAAATGGATTTCATTACTGTATTGATTATCTGAGAACAAAGATAGCAGAGAGTTACTATTTTTCAAGACTGAAGAGAAACTACTAATATTGGTGATGTTGGGATGGATTACATATCCATCAAATTGTCTTTTTCAAATGAAATATAATAATGTCATTCAAGATACTCTCCTGGATTTGCTAAAAATTACTTTCTTAGTTTTTTGTTTTGTTTTGTTTTCTTGTGGGTTTTTTTAATAATTTTTTTTTATAATTCAACGACTGCAAAAGGGAAAAGGCAAAGCACAATCCTTCACAATTTCTTTTCTTGCAAAAGAAAGGACTAAGAACAGTGACCACTTGTGAAAGTGATCAAATGATGATTGAGTTTCTATTCATTTTTATATATATACATTTGAGGATTATTTTTCAAATACCCTTGGAAAAATCATTGCTACAAAAAGTTTTGTTATGATGTGTTTCCCCCATACTTATGACCTTTGACAAGTATCAGTTAAGTATTCTGTTAAAACAAAAAATAAGCCTATAACTTACTGTAGTAGAGGTATAGGCACTATGGTGATGGATGCTTAAACTGAGAATTTGTTGATTGTAAGACAATACTATGTTGCAAGTAATATATCCAGATGCTCAAGAATACTAGATATGTCATTTTATATTTTACTTAGTTCTATTATTCACTTTTTTTTTTTAATTTTAAATTGCATCTAAAGTTTTCTTACACACAAATTCAACAAGGTATGCAGAAAAAAGCCCAGTGAAACAGGATTTCAAATATCTTTCATTAATTTCTTGATAATCTGAAAAGCACCTCTGATCACCACTCATGCATTTCCCTTGTTACTTTGCTTGGAATTTCTGGTAGAAAATGTTTTGGTTCTTGTTATTTTGCTGTTCTTGGTTTGTTGTTGTGTGCTGTTTTAAACAACAATTTAAATATAGTGTTTGGGTGCAGACTGTGGTAAAGTGTAGAGTCCCTTTGTACACATGGGTCTGGATTCAGCAAAACTACTCTGGGAAGCTGTGAAGTGGAGTGCAACAGGGAGTAGGACTGCAGCTTCCTAGTGCTGTGATCTCCTTCTCTCTGTAAAGTTAGTGATCTGTGTCTTGCTCTGCAACATCCTACTACTACTTGTCTTTTGAGCTGGATCAAAGGAGTGGGAGAGTTGCATACATTGGATAGAAAGGTGAGGTGAAAAGAGCAGAACATGCACCTGATCCAACTGCCAGCTCCGTCCACTTCCTACTATTTCAGAGCTGCCTAAGAATTCACAAAGTGAATTTCTCATCACTACTCAGTGTAGCTGACTTCAAGGCTGGCAGAATTAGGGGTCAGTACACCATTCCAGAAAAGTACTATATGGGCTCTTTTCCATTTTCATCTCATAGTTGACTATGCAAACATAGAAACTAAATAAATGGGGTTCTGAACACACACAGAGTTACCTCTGCAATGCTCTTGTAGAATTCAAGCATTATGGATTCAATTCCATATCATTATTCAGGTTTTTTAAAATACAGAAACTCTACTGAGATAAAAATTGTAAATCCTCATTTAATAGTCCTGTTTGTTTTTCCCGGGACATTTTTCAATGCCTCAAGTGTTACTCAGGGAGGATGTATGTGAAGGTTTTAGTTCTTTAAGTCTTTTTTTCTCCCCTCTCTCCTGTTTCACTCTCTTTAGAAGAGGTAGCAGGTCTCAGTACGTTAATAAAATATTTTTATGCTCATTCTCCTGATCCCAATTTGTTTAAATTGCTAAGTGTAGAAATATTTTTACATTGTTCTGTATAATTCCCTTGGTGAAAAATGGAAAACAGGAAAAGAATCAGCTAGGCTGAAATATAGTGTTGCACTATTAAGACAGTTAAAATAAAAAAGTAACATCTGATGCCTAAATTACTTCCCTGTTGATCATTCTCAGCTGTTGAAATAGTAATTAATCATGTATTTTGTAAAGTGAAGAATAACAAAATCTGTATAAAGACTCTGAGGAACTCTGCAGGTTGTAAATTATTTATCTAAAATTAAGACACTACAGCATAGCATTTCAGCTCATCTATGCAACTATGCCTCTCTCATAGCTTGCTGCAGATACTAAAAAGCTATGCAGGTACTTTAAAACTATGTTGTTGGTAAATCAAAGAAGATTTACCTCAAGGGCACTGTTTTGCCTCATAGTGTTTTGGAAATACATGACTCTGGATCAGGGGAATTCTGAATCATAATGCTGTATAGCACCATACTTTCTGAAGTACTTGTGTAAATATGAAACTTGCCTTCAATTTTAAAACAAGGGTTGCCAGATCACTGTGCATATTAGGTCCCTGTTGAATTAAGCAATATGAAAGAATAAATGACCATCCTGCTTCTACATGTTGAATATTCCCACTAGTCCATCATAGCCTAGTCTTCCAAGTCAGCTTTCTAAAACTGTCTCATCCTTTATGTTTGCAACATCATAAATTTAGTATTAGTGGTGAGATTATCTTAAAATAAAGTCATTTTAAATTCATAATTTGCAAACCCAATGGCAAGAACTGTACAGAAAATCTCATGGCCTCTACCATGTGATAAATATCCATTTCCAACCATCTCTTACCATCTTGCACTGGACAACTGGTGAAACCAGATCATTGTCTATCCCCCAGTGGAGAATAAACTGGCAAAAACAATGTTAATAAACCCAGACTTCACAATTTTAATCCTTAAGAGGGGACTGAAGGCTACTTTAAAATCATTTGAGTGCCCATGCACTTTTAATAATAATTGATACTTTTTTCTGGGCTCACAGAGTAATTGTTACAACAAAACCATCAAATTTATTCTTGGATGATAATTGATTTAAAAGAAACAAAACATCATAACACCCCAAATCTGGAATAAAATAAAACCCCCTGAACAATGTTCAGTAATATTACAAGCAAATTAGTCTATAAAAGTACTCCAAAAGAAACAAGAGATGACATAACTAAGGAATGAACACCAATTGATACATAAATTGTGTTTGAATTCTCAGGAAAACATAATCCAATAGGAAATGTGTTGTTAGGAATTTTGTCATAGAATCATCATAGAAACATAGAATGGCCTGGATTGGAAGGAACATTAAAGATCATCTAGTCCTAATCCCCGTGCTGTGGATGGGGACACCTTTCACTAGACCAGGTTTCTCAGAGCTCCATCCAACCTGGCCTTGAGTACTTTCAGGGATGGAGCATCCACAACTCTGGGCAATCTATTCCAGTGCCTCACCACCCTCACAGTAAAGAACTACTTCTTCATATCTAATCTAATCTAAACCTGCTCTCTTTCAGTTTGAAGCCATTTCCTCTTGTCCTGTCACTGTGCTCTTGTAAGAACTCCATCTTTCTAATGGTATTTATCATCACACAGCACCTAATTCACAGCATTGACTACAACTGTCATTACAAGAGATGACATTTCATGCTTGCAGATACAATAAATTACTGGTGTACGCTTTAATTGTGAAGATGTCTATGATTATTCATGTGTGTTTGGCTGCTCTTTCTCCTGCTGCTTAATTGTGCATCACTGTGGGAGAATTGTAATTAGGAAATTACTCAGTCTTAGTTAGAAGACTATTTCTGAACAATCAACTCTTTATAGAACAGTTTAACACAGAAAACCAAAACTCAGTATGAGAGCTGTCATTTGGGGTTTTGTCTCAAATGGCTGACTCTTGCTACAGACAATGAAATCTAAAGATTAATACCTGGGTTAGCCCATCTTTTTTTTTTTTTAATAGCTTCAAGCTATTCCTGTTTTTGTCCTCCTGCTCTGGATAAATGTAATCAATGTAAACGTGTATCAGCTTTTCTTTCTCACAGTTTGGTGCTACAGACTCTCATTTTAATAGCAGATTCATTTCTAGTGCCTAGTTATCAGCAACATTTTTTTGTGTTTGTGAATCACTGTTTGAGACAGCTGCTCACACTATCAGCCTGAGAGCTGTCTTTAAAATCATATATCCTTGACATGTGTAATTAACTAGCTTGGAGAAAGATGGTTTACTGAAAGCTGCACAGGGTCAGAAAAAAGCCAGTTACTTGGCATATACTCACATAACCTAATTGACCTAAATTGAGCAGGAGAAATTAATCATGATTTCAGCAATTTCTCCTGCCATCTGTGTCTCTCCTTTTACTGGGTTTAATGTTTTCAGTTTTACCACACAAGTGTCAGGTACCTGTCTGCTGAAGATGACCACAGGTTTGTCTGCTTTATTTTTGACAGTACATAATTGTCCACCAAGAATGAAGAATAAGCAGACCAGCTTTCAATAGGTACAAAAATATTTTCAAGTGTTTCAGCAATGGTGTTGACAACAGATCTGCAAAAGTGCAGGTAATAGGCATTGTGGATGGCATACTTAAAAGGGAAAAAGAAACTCCTAGAGTATTTAAAAAGATAAATGTAAGTTCAAGATGGATTATGAATTGGAATTGGGGCCTTATTGACTGAAAATCACTAATAATATGAATTTATTTTGATTCAAATATTAATCTGTGTTTTAAGAAATGCAGATATTTTAAGGCACTGAATCCAATCTTTGATTTAACTATATTTCTAACTAGGCAACGTGTAACTCATCCTGAATCAATTAATATTAGAAAATGGTTGTTAGATTTACCTAAAAGCCTTTCCTGACACTCAAGTAAACAGATTTTTTGACCATAAATGGAATACCATCCTTCCATATTTAAGCAGGGGCTCCTCTTTCTTCAGTGCAAAGAATCAGTGTTAAAAGATTCAATTATTCTATATTGTTGTAATTTCTGTAAATCTGCATTCCTTCTAATATATTTGAAAGAGACCTGCATAACATGAATTAAGCTAGAGTCATGTTTCAAACAAATCCTGTGCCTGTTTCCTTTTGTTATTTCAGTTGTATACTGCTGGAAATCATTTTGTCCTCACACACTATAAACATGAGTTTTGCATGTATGACTGCACATAGAACACTTCATTAAGCTTAAACATTGTGGTAGGATTCCTAAAATTACTTAATATGTCAAAGTTTTCTTTGCATGTTTTGCTAATGTGAATATTTATATACATGCATCTTGTCAGAAATATGTTTTATCCTTTCCATAGATCACGATGAGACTGGGCAAGGGAGAACCACTAAGAGGGCACCTATGAAATAAAAGTATCAAGCTCAGGAAACTCATGGAGCTGAAAACGTGATGCAACTTGGGCAACTAAAATTGTTTCTACTCTAAGGATATCTTTTTGTGTTCGAAAACTGGGTATATTCTAGTGCAAATCAGAACCCAAATCTTCATAGAAGCATAGATGAAAATGACTTT
>VWZD01004420.1:1714-47077 GCA_013396695.1 Sakesphorus luctuosus
AAGTGCTATGCCTGTGTGGTCTTGTAATGGTAATTATATTTCTCTTCCAAGTCAATGAAAAAGGAAAAGAAAATAAAATAGTATCCAGGGTAAAAAACCTCAGATTCCCACACAAAGGAATCATCACTTACATTAGAACTATCTATACCATGCACAAAATACTTGCGCTGCTAATCTGCCCTAAATTTTCAGCCTGGATTTTTAAGCTCTTCTCAGAAATCTGGGAAATATTTTAGTGGAAACAAATCCTGATAGAGTGCTGAGGAAAAAAAATGTGCTGGAAAACCTACTTATCTCAACAAATTTATCACTCAAGGGGAAAAAACTGCACCTCAGCTTTTGATATTTTTGGTGGGTGTTTTAGATGGGTGTGGATTGACTCTGGCATACAAGAACATAAACATACCTGTCAGGACAAGGTGCATGAACACACCATTCCCTGTGTTTCTCTGTGCCTTAGTCCCACTGGAAGAAACACCAGCACATGAGAAAATCCAAGCAGATGGGCACAAATAGAACCACATATACTTTCAAAAGATCCCTTACCTCAAATTACTGATCTAATAAATATATCTACAATTTTTTCTCTTTCAGCAGACATTTACTATTCCTTTTTTTTCCCCTTGACTCTTTTCCCTTAGTTCCCAGCATCAGTGAAATCCAGAACTGATATTGCCTAAAAGGAGGAAGAAGAAATTTCTATTAAATGTTAAATTATGCAAGAGAACAATAATGTGGGTGTAATAGAGGAGGAATTGGTGGCTGTGTGTCAAGGCATTTTTCTAGGGTTCTAGATACATAACAATGGCAAGGCTGCCTTTAGACAGCAGTGTTGTGACTAATACAATAGCAGGTTGGAGAGTATTGGCTCATTTTGGCTGAAGGATCAAGGTTCACTCAATAAATCACTTTCTCTAGAGAATGGAGAAACGGGGGCTTGGGGAACCAAAAGCTTCATCCAAAATGGAGTGGTAGAAGAAATGGGCCTTCAGTGAAAAATTAAGAAACTATGGAGTTAGTTCTGTAACTAACTTCTGAAGAGCTTCCTCTGTGAAGATGAGCTAAAAGGGTGGGAGCCAGTCTTGAAGTTGACTGCATTTTAGCAATGTATCCCTAGAGAAGCAAGGCTGTGGCAGATAGATCATGAGTATGAGTAAGCAGCATTGATTAAAATATAAGGCAAGTGGTAGTGATAGCTTGCAGTTCGCTGCAATTTTTTTCCTTAGTAAACCCATGAAACAAAATTTGCTCTTGAAATCTGATATGAACAGCATGAACAACCCACAAAGTTAATGATGGACTCAATTTCAATTAGTCTATAATGAGAAACAATAATTCTAACAAGCATTACTGGACTTCATTTTTTTCTCCCACCTTGTCCATTTATGCAAACATTTATGTGTGTGTAAAAAGCTGTGTCAGTGCCATGGAGACCTGCTTGCTGTCCAAGTTCAATTCATTCCTGTCTGACATTTGCCTGCACCTGAGGGATGGTAAAATTACTCTGACACACACACTTCACATCTTCAAATATGTAATCTATTATACACTAATAAAATGGTGTTTTTATAAATGAAACTGATTATTTAAGTATGCAACACATTTAAATTTTCCTTTTACAGAGTAAACTAGTATAATAAAATGTTCTGCTGTAACTCACTGCTTTCATAAACTATTCACGTAGTCCAAGAAAGAACAAATGAACAAATTTATGAAAATCATAAATGTCTCCTAAGAAAGAATTAGGAAACAGGAAAAAGAATGAGAAAAAAACTTAGAAAGATTCCTCAAATATCTTGTTTGCAATGAATAGTTGAAGCCAGCTCTTTTCACAGAAGATTGCAATCTGTTCATTAAAGCCTACTTAATTTCTTATTATTTTATCAAAATTCAAACTATAATGCTGAACAGGAAGTTTGGTGCTTCAGATATTTCAAAAACGTGTTTTCACATTTTAATTTATTGAAACAATTAGCAAGCAAAAATGTTACAGAAGTGACAGAAAGAATTAGCAGAAGATGCAAATCTCACAAAATCTGTGAATTCAGCTTATTGTCACAAAATCTGGGAACTTAGTTCATTGTTAGGTTCCCCAAATTGTAAGGTAACCAAGGTAAAATAATTTCTGTGGTTCATATATTTTCTTCCTAAACCTTCTGCCCTGGTTCCAGCCAGGACTGGGTTAGTTTTTACAGTAGCCAGGAGGTGGCACGACTAGGGCAGAAGGTTATTCTAGGAAACCTCACAAACTGCCTCTGCTCCTGCTGTGCTTGAGGGTGAGAAAAGACACATTCCTGTGGGTAGGAGAGGTAGGATACACTTTCTGTTTACTTGTTCTCTTGACTTCAGTGGCAGCCAAAAAGGACAACAAAATCTTACTATCATGTAATTTAATTCAGATAAATTACAACCAAAGACTACATATTTTCCAGTTGGGCTTTTTACCCAGTTCTATATGCATTAAGATTTCTGCAGAGATATACCATCATAAATGCCAGAAAAACACGTGAATATTTGAGAAGAAAGTCACTGTGAATTTTGTTTAGACATGAACATGTGGATTTAAGTTTGGGGACTTTGATCCATCCTGTGTACCTTGTTTGGTCCAGCAGGGTACCTGATATTTCCCTGCTTTTGTATATTTGATATTTCATAGGTTATTTTTCTTAAGGTTGCACCCTATAAATGCAGAAATAGCAAGTGAAACAATTATGAATAGTTTTGTGACAGTGCACGTTTTAAATTGATTATGGAAACATATTCGTTAATCAAAGAATAAGAATGTGTTTAGCGTATTTTAAAATGTTTATTACCTAATTAATGTATGTTGTGTTGTAAATTCTGTTAAGTATTCTGTTTCATCACATCCATGAGATTAAAAATTACCACAAAAAAATGACCCCGAAAGCAACATAAGTAATAGCTTTATCAGCTACCTACAGTTCAGAGCCCTCTGAAGATNAAGCAAGATAAAATTAAATTAAATAAAATTAAAATAAAATAAATAAAATAAAATAAAATAAAATAAAATAATAAAATAAAATAATAAAATAAAATAAAATAAAATCCGCAGTGATAGGGCAAGTGCTTATCTTTTGAGAATGTTCCCAGCATATCTGACATATAGGTTCTAGACTCATTTTTTTGATTAGCTGACAAGCCTTGCTCTGAAGAACACAAAGCAGTCTAAAGTCAATTAACACGCCAGGAATTTTATGAAAAGGATGTTATTATTTGGATATTCAGTGTATTGTATTAAAAGTTAGAAAAAAAATGGCTGATGTAGTTTGGAAAATACAGTTTTCTGAATGAACTTACTGCATTGCACAAGACATCTGGTAGTCACAGATTCATCTGGTTCTTTCAATGTTGAGTTTTGTTATTACTTATTACCCAGTACATGCACATATTTTGACTGTGTAGTGGCTACAGTTAATGACTCATCAGTATTACTATTTTAGGAAAGATTTGAACATATCATCGAGGAAAACAATACTATCAGAGTTATTTAAGATGTAATTGGGAACTATATTTGAATTAAAGTGAGAAAATACACATGTAAAGCAAAATGAGGCCTACATGGAAGCTTCTATGTCCAGAGTGACAAACTGTGCATCTAAACACTATCTTATGTACTGTAAGTATTACTAGTAGCAGCTTTCAGAAAACACCTGTTTTGCACAACACTTAGTGCATATAAAGGCTGTTTATGCAAGACTGGCTGAAGTAAAAAAACAGAGGTAATAAAGATCTGTGAAATCCATATGTAGACTCTAATTTCAGTTTAGCATTTTCATGAAGAAAATTAGCATTCAACAGAAGGAAGATAAAGAAAGTTAGAAAGTGGGCAGCGTAATGTTGCTCAGGCTGAAGTGAAAGTACTATGCATCTTTATCACCTAATTTGCAAAAGTTTTTCATAGCTAAGCTAGGCACAACTAGGATGTGATTGATATAAAAGAGAGGAGCTTTTCAGACAAAAAGGACAGATAATCTGGATTTGGAAAATAGAAATAAAAACAATAAATACTACAAAGTGAAAATTCGTGTCCTGCAGGAGACATTACCTTACTTTAGTGGCCTAAAGGTGAGAAGACTGATCAAATTAGCCATTCAGCCATCCTTGTCCTTCTCTTTTGCAATGAATTGAAAGGAAGTTCCAATTCATTCTTCTTGTTTGGAACACGTCATTTAGAGCAGGGTGTGTTAATTTTCCCATAAAATATAGAGGCTGATCAACCTAGACTAGATGCTGTAATTTTTACATACGTATATGTAATTAATGACTTCACAGGAGCAAATATGATAGAGTCACAGAGGATTCTGAGTTGAAGGGACCCACAAGGATCATCAAGTCCAACTCTTAAGTGAATGTCCTCTACAGGGATTGAACCCATGACCTTGGCATTAATTTCACTTATGTAGTAAAACCAATCAATGAAATCACAGCTATTGTTCCAAGAATTCAGAAGGCATACTAAAAAAAAAAAAAAATCCACTCAATAGAAAATAAAATCAGGTGTACTTTCAATTAGATAACTTCAAACACATAGGGATGCCCTCTGAGCAAATAGATTAATGAGGTGGAAATTTGTGCAAGATTTGTTTGAATAATTGGATCGGACATTGAAATGCTCTTGCACTGAACTTTATATTCCTTTGCTGATAATGATGAATTCATATCCTGATATAAATTGGTAGTATTTGTAGCTGATTGTCATAATGTCTAAAATAATAGACATCCTTTCCTTTGCTTTTGTTAATTTAATATATCTATTTTAATTATTTGAATGACAAAGGCTTCAAATTTGTCCAAATATCTGATCAAATCCAGAAAAAAAAGTATTTCTTAAAAACATACAGTACTACCAAATTTTTCCAACACTGGACAGTGGTATCAATTACTTTACATATCTGTGCTACAAGATTGTTTGGGGGGTGATTCCGCAAAGAATAAAAATTTATATACTGTTCATAAAGGTTTGATAGTGTTCAGGGTTCATTAATCTTTTACCGTATAAAATGCTGAGCCAAATTCTGATAAAATCAAATGTCTGGATGCTCATGTCTGAGGACTCAGGAATATTATCCCTAAGGGACATCCCATCATTTTAACTTTTCTGTGCATGTGTGCTATGCTCAGTAATAAGTAGTGTAAACTAATTGTGTAAGTAGTTTGTTCAGTTCCCTTTAATGAAATTTCAGGGAGCTAAGAGAGATTAGAGCCTCAAAATCAGAGCAGGACTGTGAGTGTTCATGAAGAATAGGTTCACTCTGGGCATAGGACCAGAAACAGAAATACAGAGGGAATCAGACTTAAAAGAGGCATGAAGGCAGCATGAAGAGTTGTCAGGTGGAGCAGAGCCTGGAGGAGGATGGACAGCAGCCTTAACCAGCCTCTGCCATGTGCCTACCTGGGTGCTGAGGGTGTACGAGTGGTGTGTCCTCCGAGGGATTAGTTACAGGGTTGGGAAATGTGTAGCTACTTAACACTCTGTAACTGTCTAGTATCGTGATTTATCTCTTGTGTTGGTATTGATCTTTGTTAACATGTTCATAAATCAATGAACTGCTTCAACCTAATGGGTTTGAATCACGTGAACTGACTGTTTTTCCCCAGTGACAGGATCCAACCCAGCATAGTTTTATTCTGCCTAAGGTCAGAAATATAGTTTTGTTTGGGGTTTTTTTGCTAAGCTCTACATCTTAGACACCTTTTTCTTCTTTCAGCATCATAGCTTTGAGGAAAGGGACTGTACACAGAGCAGACAATCCAGAACTGATTGTTTAAGCAGAGACCAAAAACTATTATGAAAACATCAAACCCCATGCTTTCTGAATATCCTATTCCTACCTGGCTGATTTGCCCACTATTCTATTTCTCAGTCTTCCATCTCTCACTTCACTTTTTTCTTTGCTAATCCATTCACCAGTTTCCATTTATATTTTTTTCCTGGCAAAACAAGAAAATAAATACATATCTAAAGCATTACTTCAGAGACAACTTTGGCAAGAATGACAAGTTCTGTCCTTCCTCTTCTCTATTGTGCTGACAATCTTTATGCAGATGATATATCCTTTAAATTGCAGCAATGTTCTAACTGTTTTATGGTAGAATCACTGTCATGTCACTGAAACATAAGCAGTACCATACCAGCGGGGGTAAGAATATTCTTACCACAATAATTTACAGGGCAACTTTGATAAAGCTGTAAAACCACTCTGTGAGATGGAGGACCCAAATATAAATTCCCTAGCTGGAGAATTAAACTGCATCTCTCACTTCAAAGGCAAATTTGCCTGCTACTAGACTAATATATAAAATATTAAAACTTCCTCTTTCTTGTTTTAAAAGAAAGAGTATTTAATTTTGTAGAAACAAATCTGAATAGCTTGCAATTTCACAGCTGTTCATCTCTTTCTATGTATTTATTTCTCTGAGTTGAATGCAAACTGTCTAGGTAAGGTACTTGATTGTTGAAAATTGAAATTGAATGTAATATAAAAAAGATGAAAACAATATTATAATTTTCCTCCCTATTTCTCAAATAGATGGATAATCAGGGAGAAGGATGGAGGAAGAAGTACCCACATTATATGTTCTCATAAAGCACATCCTCGAGTTAAAATCAAGCAGACACTTAAGTGCTTTGCTTCATCAGAATCCAAATCTCTCAAAAGGAGGTAAGTATTTGGAGCAGGTAAGAGATTAGATTAGGATAGTAGACAAGTAAGACTTTAATTATCCCTTCATAGGCCACCCAGCGCTTGCTTCAGGCTCCTTTCTTTGAAAAATTATTCATCTGAAAGATTTATTAGCTATTTGCTGAGTTTAAATTTTAAAGTTCTCCTGTCACTTTTCTGGAAAGTAACTGCATGTGCAATAATTGAGCAGGCTAGTTCTTTCAGTGCCTCCATGCTAAAATTTTGCTGGGCTATCAATTCCTTATGCTTTGTCAGTGTCCTATAATACATAAAATCTCTGTGATCAAATAGCCTGTATGCTTAAAATTTGCATTTTTACAAGTCAAAGTAACAACCAATTTTCACCAAGACTAAAACTTGAAGGATCACAAGCACAAGCCAAGTAAGAAATTAATGTATATAGGCAAATGCACTATATGCATGAAAAATATTTCTCTAGCTATAACTGGTTTGGGGGGGTTTGTTTTGTTATTCTTATATTTTTGTTTGGTTTTGTGAAGTTTTTTCCCTTATCCTTTTCATGCAGATATTTGTCTGGTTTTGTAGTTACAAACAGATGTTGGATCAATAGTTGGCTGGTCAATCAGTGATTGTGCATCAAGTCTATAGATGTATATTTTCAAGAATTCCTATGGTTTCAAGCTAGTATTAAAAAAATGGTAAGATATATTCTCATGAGTTTTAAAAATCATAGTAAATCTGGTTTTAGATTGTGGCATGGAAAATGTATTCCTGGTTCAAAAATAAATGCATGTATGTTCAGCAAGAATAAGACAAAACCAGAAGTTTGTGTATTCTCTTCTTCCTTATGATGTAGAACTATTTGCCACTATCCCTGGTTGTAGATTATCCAAAATCCTCACTGTTTAGGTGTACAAGCATTTGACAATAGGGTCTACAACTGCGGGAAATTATCTCGCTCAGATGACTCATGAAATGATTTTAGGTGGGTTATAAGTACCTGCTAGAGGTACAGACTAAAATCCATAGTTTTCCATTGGCAGTCTATACAGCAACAATAAGTAAAATGTTTTTTAAGCATTAGCATCTCTATTGCTGCCATGGGTACTACACTTTCCATGGGGTTATGAAGATCATTTTTTTGCATCATAGCATTTTGAGGAGCTCAAAAATATATATTTATTAAGTGTGCTCCTATTTTACCTCCTATATATTAAAGAGTTGAAGCTACAGGAGTGGCTCATATTTTAGTCTGAAATTTTAAAGGGTTTATTATTAAGAAAAGAACTCCCTTGCTCTTAGACAGACTTGTGGCCTGACAGACTTCCCTCATGGAGAAATCTGAGGATTCTCACTACTCTCTTTACTACATTGGTATAACTCAGATGAGCAAGCTTTAGAGTAAGACTCAGAAATTCTTCTTTTGGCACTACAGAAAAAAATCTTTCCATACATAAGCCAAAAATTTATTGACCTGTGTGTTGTTTGTCTATATAAGATGAGCATAACCTTGGTTGTATTTCAAGAGCATTTCTACCGTGGACAAAGCATTTGTCTCCAAATCTGCTTCTGCTCTGTAGAACCACACATGTCACTGAGTGCAAAGGAGCACGCAGCAATCATCCACATAAATGTAGCTATCTAATCATCCCAGAAAGGAACACATACAGTTAAAAGTTGTCCTAGTAAGATTGATCCAGATCACATAAACCATTACTGTAGTCAAAATCTTTTTAACAGCTAATAAAATACTGTCCTAATTTTCCCCAAGATGACCAACTGAATCAAGCCCCAGGTCCTCACGGGAAGGACTCAGTTAAAAATATACTGCTTTGGTCTTGCATTTGCAGGTAGCTAAGCAAAAGAACAACATGCTGTTATGGTATCCAGTGTTAGAAAAAATTAGAGAGAGATGTCTGCGGGGTGCAGAAGTTCTCTTTGTGGGAAAAAAAAAGTATTTTCTCTTTCTATCAGGCTTCATTTGATTTGATCAAAAGATTTTTTTTACTCACACCATTTAACAAATGCTCTGGTCAATATTTTTATGCTTTTGTTACATACAAAAGTCCAGAGTAAAAGTTATCTGCAGTAGATCTGAATATTGATGTTTATTTAGCAGCCAAATAGATGAGAAATTAACTCACTTTCTCACTTCCACCCACTGTGTTACATTTTGACTTCTCTGCAACCAGAAGGGAGGTCACTGCTGATTTTGGGATGGTTGGACAGAAAGCCATGTTGGCTCCTGTCATGCCCACTGTTCACAATTTCCCATCTCATCTATCACTGGCCAAGGTCTTTGGACATATCCTGTCCTTTGTCTCTATGCATCTGTCATCTTCAGGATCTTCCTTCACTTACAGGACCATTCCTCCATCCACAACTTTAGTCACCTTCTTTCCAGGCCCCTTCATTCTTTCTGAAAGCAGCTCCTTTAAAGAGCTCTCTTTACAGTACCCAAGGACTTTGTTTTCCTCAATATTATAGTCTACATAGAGAAGGGTAACATGTGATCATCCTCCGCATCAGTGATTCTGTCTCATATCTCTCTTTACTAATTGGAGGGTTCATGATGTGCCCTTTTTTCAGTCTAGGTGACATAAAAGTTTACAATCAGCCTACACAGGGTACAGCTAGACAGTATGAGGTTTGTACTTGAGAGTTCAGGAGTTAAATTTTGTACATTAAAATACACACATTCACACCTCTACCACTTGTCGGTGTTCACAATATCAGCCGTTTTTCTCTGTGATGGCTTTGGCTCTTCAGAAAGATCTACTTTGTCTCCCCTGGTTGAGATAGGCTTCCTGTACAGTGCTTCAATATGATCATGAGCCATTGTCACTGCATGGAAGGACATCCTTTCTGCACGGCTAGAGGTGCCCTGACACAGAGATATCCTTGAAAACCTGTGCCTTTTGCCTCCTAAGCAGTAAAAACCAGAACGGCTTCTCCCTATAATAAGTTTATCAGTATTTACTGAGTCCTTCAACAAGGTCAGAAGTTTAGAAAATATAAAAGAAATATTAATGAACTATCCTTGGAGATGCTGAGATGCCTGGAAACAAGTTTTCGGATGTTATGATCAACTTTACATCAATTGTTAAAGGAGTTTCTTGATTTTCCATTTCATCATTTGTCTTAAGTGCTAAGCTTTTATCTAACACTGACTTTGTATCTTGCTTGTCAGAGGATGATCTTTCACAAACACTAAGAGACTGATCAGGAAGAGGAAGGTTTTACATTTTATATGCTATGCTACTCTGTCATGCCTTTTGATATCTTTGAGGATACAGTTGCCTGATGTGAAAACACACTTTCTTGGAGAACCCTGCCAAGAGTGTACGAACATATACAATATAGGAAAATAAAACCAGACCCCAAACCAAACCAAGTAAATAAACAAAAAACATAAACAAACAAACAAAACTAAAGAAAGAAAGAAACCTCAAAACAAATCAACTCTAGAATATTTTACCAGCATGAGTTCTCACAGAAACAGTTTTACTTGCAGATTGAACTCCACAGAATCAATTTCTCTTGTGAAAACTAGGTGCAAATATTGGCTTTTGTGTGATAAGGGCTTATGTATTTGATTAAGATGCTGAACACTGTCCCTGCATACCAAACACCTCCTGTGAGTGATTCTGTGACCACGATCTCACAGGATTTAACACTACAGGCTTTACATTAACATTTGTCTCAATATTATGGGTCTTAATCTGCTGAAATTACTTTAAAAAAACTCAAGTTGACTTAACTGGGAAAATGGCAGGGATTGAATATGAGGAAGCAGAAGACTAGAGGGGCATAGCTGGTTAATTGAACACAGTTGTTTAAATTTCAGGAAGGAGATGCTTGGATTTGTAGTCCAGAAGAGGAACACAGTATCTCTTTGAACTGTCCTATATACTGCAGGCCAAAACCACAACACACTCCTAAAAACTCATGTCCTACATTAAAAGACCAAAATCCAATAATAACATTTTGCCACATCGAAAGAATTCTGGAGACTAGGGGTTTATCTTACATTTTTTTGTGTAACACCGACTTACCTAGACAATCATGGAAAGCAGACTGTGTCCAGATTTCCTTGTGAAAGTTGGGGGGTAGGAGACAGGGAGAAGGAAAATAAAAAGCAAGAAAAACCCTCACATCAAAATATAAGACAAGCAATAGTGATTTGAGCATAAGGGCAAACCAGCCATATAGTCACCTAAAGGATTTTTAATGTCCTGATAAAATATGTCAAGATAAAGATCAGAGACCATTTTAGAGCTGATCATGTATAGTTTTGTTTTATAATCAGAAATACTGGAGAGAAAGGGAAATAGGAGGGTAAGACATGTAACAGAGCAGAAAAAAAAGTAATTTCATAAAAAAGGACAGATTAATTTTCCTTGCACTCCACTAAAGGTTACTAAGAAATAAGATATTTTAAAAAAAAGTATCATAAGATTTACTTCTTACTTCCTAATTAGTCTTTTAAACATGAAATAATTCCCATTAATCTCTATGAAAGTGTCCTGGAAGAAACCAATTCTTAGTAATTCTCACCAAATGAAATTATAGAGGAATGAAATTATAGTTTTGAACTAAATCTCACAGAAACAATTATCAATTAAAAAAAACAACAAATTTTTTTATAATTTTAAGATCTATATATCTTGCAAATTTTTAAGGAAAAAACTAAGCTAATCTCAAGAGAGAACCTCTGAATGTGTGTTTTATAATAGCCTCGAGAGTGACCAGCTTTAAAAAGTACTTACTAATATTTGGAATTACATAGGAATGTCATAATATGCTGAATTTAGAGTTTTTAGATGCCTGAAATCAGAGTGTTACTGATAACAAATGAAAAACATGTCTCGTACCAAATGAAAAATCTGGAGATGAGCTATGAAGGTGTCAAGCAATCATCATGGCAGAACTAACATTTGATAAGAAGGTATAAAGCCTAACATTATTTAATGGTGAACTGAACTGAGCTAGAAGAGTCATAGCCAAGGCACTAAAAATTTAGAAATGAAAAGTCCCTCCTCATTATCTTGTGGCAGAGTAGCAGTGGCATAATGCATAATGATTCCATAACACAAGGAGTCTTTCAATGTAATTAAAAGTCACTAGAACGGAACACAGTTATAAGAATTTAATTTTTTTTTTTAAAGGCAATGTGTGGTCAACCAGGGAAATTCACTGTCACAGAAAATCATTGAGATGCCATCTATGCCAAAAACTGGAAAAGACTACAAAAATTTTTTGATCAATTATAATATCTGCAGGTATCCACTGTGGGGAGAAAAGAAGCTGCACTGGACATTATACCACTGTGTGTATATTTATCTACTGTACTTAGAGTATCACAAATTGACTAGACCCCTGAATAAATTCAAATGGTAGGCATTTCTGTTTCAAAAATCATTTACCCATAGTCATAAGTGCTGTCAAGGAAGGCATTCACATCCCAGAGTACTTATTTCACATGTATTTATACATCTGCAAGTTGTTTGTAAAAGGTAGTCAAAGCTAGTCTTCCTTTACACTAAGCAGGGAAAGCAACACTTTGAAAAAACACTTCACCTAACAGACACAATGTCTTAGGCTGATTCCCTCCTTGGATTTCCCTATTTCTTTAACTCTTTCTACAGAGAGTCTGGAGTAATTGTCTTAAATTTAACCAACAAACTATTTAGTGACTAATAGACATTAGATCAATCCTGTCCTCAACATCTCTGTCCTGTCTACAGAAAGAGAGACATCTCCAGAAGAAATTTATCCCCTTGTAAAATACATCTAAAGTGGAGGATAGGATTTAACATCTCAGAATTCTTAGTTCTGCCCATTAAGCACAGGAATAGACAAAATAACCAGTTGTCATTTCAGTTACATTTGTAGAACACAAAAGTCCTAGAGAAGAGCCACATCCTTAGATGTTGAGACTAAGAACATTTGCTGACTCAGCATAAAAATGAGCTATGTGGGCTAAATCAGTTAGAGATTTTTTGACAAGGAGGCATAAGATCTGATCATAGGCTGGGATGTGAGATATGATACCTGCTAGGTTCATGAATTAAAGTCCCTGAATGTTAGCATGCTGCTTATTTTGTCTAAACCATCTATGCTGTGAGGTGAATCCTCTCTGGAAGCACCTTCAGACACTATCAGAGGAAAAAAAGGGAATGGTGGAATGAAGAAATCAATTTGCTTGGCATTAGTAAGGAGTGCAAACATATATCTAAAGGACAGGCTCCCATTTCTATAAGGATTATATTCAATTTTTATTTATTTTACCTCAACCCAGTGAAGAAACACGATAATGATGATCGCTGTGGTGCACAGAGCTGTCTTTTAAATTATGATGTCTCGCTATGATAAGAGTATTCCAGTTTTTCACATATCTAACAAGTATGAGGTAAACAATCCTTAAAATACTGATAAAATGCCAATCAACTAAAAATGACAGTAGAAATGTAAGTTAATTATTGGTTAATAGGTGCTAAAGATTGCAAAATTCAAATTGGAACCTATGTTACACTGAGAATGTCAAAAATAGATAGATGGAATTAAAACGACAATATCATTATTTCAGCAGTTTTGAGAGCTGATATGAAACACAGAGATATCTTCATAGCAAGGCTACACTATCCCAGATCAAGCTGGCTTAAATTAACAAAGATAATCACACTATTAAATTACTTAAAATTATATCATGGTTTTATGGAAAGAAACTTTTTCTTTAGACAGCTTAATTTACATAGTAAAAGAAAAGGAAATCCTTCCAAAATGAATCAATAAAAGCACAAAAAATGTCACTGGTGCAATTTCTAGTACAGATACACAAACAAATCTGCAGTGTCACAAAACTGAAGAACCAGTCTTTATTTTTATTTTAAAATAAACCTATGAAATAATTGCATCTCAATTTGTGTAAGAGTCTACTGTAAGTAAATGAGTAGCATCTATTCTTTATGTGAGAAGATGGTAACATTGACAGCTCTCAGTGTTAAAACAGGTAATGTCTTATACCAGCAAGTTTTTGTTGGTTTGTTTTTGGTGGGGTTTTTTTCCATTAGATGCAGATCTAGAGTATAATATTTGCTGATGAGAAGATGGCATCCTTGACGTAAGTTTAGGAGGACAAGGGTGCTTCATTATAGCCTAATTTGGAGGACTGAATGCCTCAGTGCTGGTTTTGGCTGGGGTAGAGTTAATTTTCTTTGCAGTGGCTTGTGTGGGGCTACAGTTTGAATTTGTGCTGAATACCATGATGATAACATAGCATTTTTTTATTATTTCTGAGCAGTGCTTACACAGAACTAAGGCCTTTTCTGCTTTTCATACTGCCACAGTGGCAAGGAAGTTGAGAGTTCACAGGAAGCTGAAAGGAGGAACAACCAGGACAGGTGAAACAAACTGACTAAAGTGATATTCTGTGTGACATGACATCATGCTGAGTAAATAAAGTGGAGGGAAGAAGGAGGAAACAGGAATTTTGGAGGGGTGGTGTTTGGTCTTCCCAAATCACTGTTATGCATGATGTGCCCTGCTCTCCTGGAGAGGCTGAACACCTGCCTGCCCATGAGAAGCAGTGAATTAATTCCTTGGTTTTGCTTTTTTTGTATGCGTGGTTTTTGATTGTCCAGTTAAACTGACTTTATATCAATCCTTGAGTTTTCTATCTTTTTCCCTTTTGATTCTCTCCCTGTTTCTGCTGGTGGGGCAGTGAGTGAGCAGCTGTGTGCTGCTAGTTTAGTGGGGGGGTTAAATCATAACAGCCTCCTAGACCTAGAAGCATCCTAGGCATGCTCTAAGCACAGGAACACTCGTTAGGTGTTATCCAGAAGGAATCCAGTCTGTGTGCTCTAATCTAGCACTGAGAGAGGGGACAATTCATGGTTGTGCTGGTTTTGGCTGGATAGAGTTCATTTTGGAGCTATATTTTGGATTTGTGCTGGAAACGCTTGCACAGAGCCAAGGCCTTTTCTGCTTCTCACCCTACTGCCCCAGAAGGAGGCTGGGAGTGCACAGGGAGTTAGGAGGGGACACAGCCTGGACAGTGGACCCTAACTGACCAAAAGGATATCCCATGCCGTATAACAGCGTGCTCAGTCTATAAAGCTGGGGGAAGAAGGACGATGAGGTAGAAACTGGGAGTGATGGAGTTGGTCCTCTCAAGTCACCATTAAGTGTGATGGGGACCTTGCTTTCCTGGGGATGGCTGAACAACCTGCGTGCTCATGGGAAGTGGCAAATGAATTCTTTGTTTTGCTTTGCTTGTGTATGCTGGGTTTCTTTGGCTAATAAACCATTTTTTTCTCAGTCCTTGCCTTTTCTCACCTTTACTGTTCATATTCTTCCCCCCACTGTGGGGGAAAGTTAGTGAGTGACTTTATGCGGCTGAGTTGTCATCTGTGGTTAAAGCTTGACAGTGGTAGGCCAGCTTGAAAAGATCTCTCCTGGGCCAAAATAAAATGCCAGTGTGGGAACATCCATGAGCTCTGAAGGAAAGGTCAGCTACAGTAAAGGCACTAGCTGTATTAATTTGCTCTTTTCAGAGACCTGCTTTAGTTCAATTATGGGACTGATAGGTCTCCGCCTGAAGGGACATGTGCAAAACCCAATATTCCTCCAAATTTCAAAAAACACTATCACTAGCTAACAGGTAACAGAAAGAAACTAAAATTATTCTAATCTGTTCCCTCCAAAATACTGGTGTGAAGTATGCTACATAAAAGTCCTATTGAGGGATTGCCAAGGTTGTAGGTCTCTTTTGGAAAAACTAATAGTTGCAACATGTGGTCCCCTCTGGAGACTATTGCCTTTATTTCTTCCTTTTTAGGAACAGAATTTTCTTTGTAGATTTTATTGGCCCTAACTTCAGTGCAGAAGCACCAGGACACAGTTTTATGGATTCTGCATGTATCCCTTGGAACCTTTTTTTAAATCTGTCCCAGCTTTGAAAAACAATCTTTAGCTTAAATCATCAAAGTATCTTATCATTCACATAATTAAAAAAGCTTTTCTAAAGCAAGCATTATTAACCTCTTTCTATTAATTCACAAAATGAAATGCAGGAAAGGGACAGTTGTATAGTGAGTCAATCACAGAGTAGTAACTAGACCCTTAGTTATCAACTTACCTCCATTGAAGAAATGTCATTGATCAAGGACAGCTGAAACAAACCTACAACTGTCAAGGTGAGAATGGAACTCACACCAAAAATGTCTGGAAATGTGGGAAAACCATGCAGATTAACAACTCTTTTATCTGATGCAGAAAAAATAATTCAAAAATATACACAATGTTGTCATCAGCAGAAAAAAGCGGAAAAGGATTTTATAGANNTTTTATTATATTTTATTATATTTTTTATTATATTTATTATATATTTTTATATTTTGGATATTGTTTTATTATATATTTCAGGCTATTTTCATTATCTGTAAAATAGAAAGCTATATGCAGATTACATAATTTGTTGAGTCTTACAGTACCTAGACTTTTGCTGCATAATAATTTCTCCATATTTTTTTACATAAACATAAACCCTCTCCAAGTACAGTAAAATGGCACATAACTGCTGTTATAATGATGAAGGGGGAGTTTANAGAAGGAGGCTGGGAGTGCACAGGGAGTTAGGAGGGGACACAGCCTGGACAGTGGACCCTAACTGACCAAAAGGATATCCCATGCCGTATAACAGCGTGCTCAGTCTATAAAGCTGGGGGAAGAAGGACGATGAGGTAGAAACTGGGAGTGATGGAGTTGGTCCTCTCAAGTCACCATTAAGTGTGATGGGGACCTTGCTTTCCTGGGGATGGCTGAACAACCTGCGTGCTCATGGGAAGTGGCAAATGAATTCTTTGTTTTGCTTTGCTTGTGTATGCTGGGTTTCTTTGGCTAATAAACCATTTTTTTCTCAGTCCTTGCCTTTTCTCACCTTTACTGTTCATATTCTTCCCCCCACTGTGGGGGAAAGTTAGTGAGTGACTTTATGCGGCTGAGTTGTCATCTGTGGTTAAAGCTTGACAGTGGTAGGCCAGCTTGAAAAGATCTCTCCTGGGCCAAAATAAAATGCCAGTGTGGGAACATCCATGAGCTCTGAAGGAAAGGTCAGCTACAGTAAAGGCACTAGCTGTATTAATTTGCTCTTTTCAGAGACCTGCTTTAGTTCAATTATGGGACTGATAGGTCTCCGCCTGAAGGGACATGTGCAAAACCCAATATTCCTCCAAATTTCAAAAAACACTATCACTAGCTAACAGGTAACAGAAAGAAACTAAAATTATTCTAATCTGTTCCCTCCAAAATACTGGTGTGAAGTATGCTACATAAAAGTCCTATTGAGGGATTGCCAAGGTTGTAGGTCTCTTTTGGAAAAACTAATAGTTGCAACATGTGGTCCCCTCTGGAGACTATTGCCTTTATTTCTTCCTTTTTAGGAACAGAATTTTCTTTGTAGATTTTATTGGCCCTAACTTCAGTGCAGAAGCACCAGGACACAGTTTTATGGATTCTGCATGTATCCCTTGGAACCTTTTTTTAAATCTGTCCCAGCTTTGAAAAACAATCTTTAGCTTAAATCATCAAAGTATCTTATCATTCACATAATTAAAAAAGCTTTTCTAAAGCAAGCATTATTAACCTCTTTCTATTAATTCACAAAATGAAATGCAGGAAAGGGACAGTTGTATAGTGAGTCAATCACAGAGTAGTAACTAGACCCTTAGTTATCAACTTACCTCCATTGAAGAAATGTCATTGATCAAGGACAGCTGAAACAAACCTACAACTGTCAAGGTGAGAATGGAACTCACACCAAAAATGTCTGGAAATGTGGGAAAACCATGCAGATTAACAACTCTTTTATCTGATGCAGAAAAAATAATTCAAAAATATACACAATGTTGTCATCAGCAGAAAAAAGCGGAAAAGGATTTTATAGATTCTTTTTGAAATGGATGCCATAAAAATCATAATGTTTTGGAGGTGAAATGATAATATTTTAGATCTTTATAATCCAAAACAAATATGTGGAGCTTTGGTTTAAGATTTTATCTGAGATATTTTAGTTTGTTTTTTTTTCTAAACAACTTCTTAAAAAGTAAATGGAGAAATAATGTTATTCCTGTTGAATTAGGAATCATTCAAAATGTAAACTAGATTAATATTAAAAAAAATAAATTGTCGTCCTCATGTTTTAAGACGCTTAATTGTTCTGACTATTTGGAATTTTAGATAGGGTTTTATTATATTTTATTATATTTTTTATTATATTTATTATATATTTTTATATTTTGGATATTGTTTTATTATATATTTCAGGCTATTTTCATTATCTGTAAAATAGAAAGCTATATGCAGATTACATAATTTGTTGAGTCTTACAGTACCTAGACTTTTGCTGCATAATAATTTCTCCATATTTTTTTACATAAACATAAACCCTCTCCAAGTACAGTAAAATGGCACATAACTGCTGTTATAATGATGAAGGGGGAGTTTATTAATGGTACCCAGAAAGGTTAGTGTGGCACTGCTAAGAACAAAAGATGGATATAGAAACCTGAAGATGGGTTGACTCATTGCACAGAGGTAAATAGTCAGTGCTGCATAACTGTCTCCTTCTAATTAGCTTGTCAAAAGATTTTGACAAAGACCTCCAGTGGATTACTGAGAAAACCTGAACTGCAGATTACCTCTATTGAATCATTTATTGTCTTTCAGAGCTTTTAATAGAATTGATCTAATCAAGTCAGTTCTTTTTTCTTATCAGTTTTCGGCTTCTTTATTGTTTTTTGTTTGCATTAGCAGCTACAAGGTTTTACAGCACTTTTTTTACAGTTTTTTGTTGCTTTCTTGCATACATTTTAGATCTTCCTTTATATCTTTATTTGGACTTCTCTACCAAGAAATTTATCAGAGAAAAGAGTGTTCCCAAGCCTTTTTTTTTTCTCTCTCTCTTTTCTTTCACTTGTTTTAAATGTATTTTTACATGAATGGATAACATCTTCAGTTTAATACTACAATATTAACACAAGTTGTGCTTGGAACTAAATAGGCAATTACATAGTAAGCTAAAGATCATTAATTGTCTTTCTCAGTTCACCACTGGCTGTGTTTTTCTTCATATTATCACTTCTTCAAATATAATTTCATGTAACAAAATTCATTGCAGTGATTAATGTGACACAGATATACATTTTGGTTTGCTGGGATTTGACAGATAGGGGAATACAAATCAGGAAACCATATTTGGCTATTTTCTGACTTAGAATTCCAAGGACTGAAAGGAACAGGGGAAAGAGGTTGATTGTCTTTTATCATTACACTTTTCCAAACACACGTACTATATCTACTTGCTAAAGTCATTCAGGTAGTTACAGGCGTCCCAAGGAGCTGCCAGACTGTGAGTGCAACCATTTAATAGTGAAATGTTTTGCTCCTTCTAAATAGTATGGTTGGAAGACAAAGTGTCCATTGCCTCTTTCAGCTGACATGCCTATATGGTGGTTTTGTAAGCGTCTGAAAAGGTTAGCACTGGAAAAATTACTGACATAATAACAGGGGATGATACAGCATGTCAGTTACTGTATTGAATCACAATCTACACTGACTGTGCATGAGAGCAACTACAGTGTACTGCTGTCCAGATCATCCAAGCAGATTCTGAACTTTGCAATTTTGAAATGTAAAATAATGTAAATTAACATCATCTCTAGCATAGTACTAATGGTTTAGAATGTTAGGCATAAGAGAAAGAGCCTATTCTGTTGAAGCATATTGTCTTCTGGTTTTAATGACATTAATGCTTTTGTTTTGAGAAATAATTTATTCAGTAAAAAAAATGTAGTTCTCATTAAATAAAAAAAATATTTGTGTTAGATCCACCTATTTTGAATTAAATTTAGGGGAAGATTGGAGGTTCACAAAATTTGTTTTATCAGCCTTCAGCTCATTATGCATTTATGCTGGGAGAGGGTGCAACTCTCTCCTGGGACCAGATGATTTGGATTCATGAATTTCGTCATGTGTTATGGGCTGTCCAGTGTAACAGTGATGAGGAAGCCTCATTCTTATTTTTAGGGATTATTCAATGCACTGGGCAAATGTGCCAAGACACCAAATGATGTGTGTTCAACATACACATCCTACACTTTGACATGTTGAAATTGCGAAGAATATAGAGAAGGTGCAACAATATAAAGGGAGGAGACTGAATGAATACTTTTCATTCCATTTTTTTACCCCTTTGCATGTCATTTAGAAAAAATCTTTTGACCTGAGTGAATTGGATTCAGATTTCAAAAGGGAGAAGCAGGAATTGAATTCAGTTTCCTGCAGTTATGCTATCAAAGAAGGGCATTGTTCTCATTGCATTTATGATATCTACGTTTTGCCCTTCATTTCCTTAACTTTCTTTCATTAAAGATATGCTTTAGCATAACTTAAATAACGTTTTGCTTGTAAGGGTTTTCACTTTGAATGAAATACATGCACACAAGTATGTATCTGCATATATATGCATACAGGTAATACGTTTGTGTTTATTTTTCTGTATACACAGTTTCATTGGACCAGTGGTAACAACTCCTTTGTTAAGGTTCACTTTTAAATTAGCAAGGAAAGCAAAACATCACTCATATAGCACCACTCTTGTATATTCCATAATGAACACCATCCTAAAATTTCCAGTTGCCTGAAGAGTTTATAAAATTATATATTGTATAATAAAATTACATACAATTATTGCAGTGTCCAAAGCCCCTAAGGATTGAATAATGAATTGTTAATTTGAAATATTTATAAAAAAATAGCTGAAAGAAAAAACATTCTTGAGTAGTTTAAGGTAGATAAGGAAAACTCTCAGAGGAAAAAAAAATCTGATAAAGTGAGTGTATTTGGGAAAATATGTTTTGTGCAGCACTACAGTCTAAAATAGATGCTGTATGCAGCACATAAACATATTAATTTGTCAGCAGTTTCTCAGTGCCAAAATACTTGGCAAAGTTTTAAAAGAGCTGTGCTGTAGTCTGAGTGGTATTTTGGCAAGATGCCTGCACTTGTTCTACTATTTCAGTATAGCTTTACTTACCTCATAAAGATATAAACATGATTACTTTTTCAGTTATTGTAATGTCCATTTTGTCCTTCACAAAAATGTCTATGGTTTGTCTTCCAAACATCTAGATCCTTTAACTGCAGGTAAAAAAAAAAAAAAAAGAATCTGTCAGCACCTAACACACATTCAGAACAAAGCAATTAATTTGACAGGTTGACAGTTGAAAAAGGTACCTTCTGACAGACATCCAGTGTGATACCAGCCAGAATGACGTACAGTGTAACACTTTCCTTAAAAAGGAAAGTAAATCAGGCATCCCAAAGGCAAGTCCTTTGTGTTCCATTGAAGCTTTTTGGCATTAGTGCATCTTTGTTGTGCATTCCTGACAAGCTGTAGAGAATTGTACTGTACCTAAATCATATTTGAGTAGAATTCACAAAGGGCAGTATGCAAATCCCACAAAAGAGTGCCAAAGAGCAAGGCAAAGGGCAAAGAAAGCAGCAGTGCATTTCCCAGGCACATTATAGATGCTGTGCAGACTTCTGCAGCTGACAAGGGCAGTGGAGACAGGGAGCAGGTTAGCAGAACAGTATCAGTCCCATTATGCTCCCTTCAAAGTCCATTAGCTATTATAGTGGTTAAAGCATCATAAGTTACTTCTGCTTTTCTACTTTGTACAAATGCTTGTGCATGATAAGAAAATGATTAGAGAGTGGGTAACCTTTTGACATTTTTTGTTGAACTAAGACATTGCAATAATATAGATTAAAAAAACCTTGTGACATTCTTAGTATCTTGCATCTTGAAAACATCCCAAATCCACCTTTTTGGGTCAAGTTCTCAGGAGAGACAAGATAGCAATATGAACAGCCAACTCAAAGACCTGTTTCTGTGAGTCTTTAAGGTATGGAAGGGAAAATCTGTATGTTTTTAAATTGATAAACATTAGACAGAACTAAGTGTAAATAGACATTGTCTTGTACAAATAATAATAAAACAAAACAAAACAAAACCAACACATCTCTGCTCAAACACAAACTATCTAATGCTCATTCAGAATCTAATGCGCTCCATGGAGGAGCTATTTTGAAATGGAATAAGTTTCACAGCTTGTAAATATCTCTGTGCCTCCTGTATTACCAAGGGAACACTACACTGGTAGACAGTTGCGTTGCCCAGCAGATTCATGCAGACTCTATCTAATCACTCTGAGGTGACATTTAGCTTGTTGGAGACCATGTACTACCTCTTCTTGGAGTAACAGCAAGACCATTCATGGATTTCTCTTATGAAATGATCCCAAGTATACTATGTTTCCCTTTCATGACAGAGGTAAAAGACTATGAAGTAAATGGAATTTTAATTACACAATATCGAGCTGCATTTCAGACCTATAACTGGGAACAAATCCATCCCCTACACTCTTTAGATGTTATGTCCAGATGATAAATAAGTACAATAAAATAATAATTAACTGTAAGATTTGTGTCTTACTGCAACCATGCTTCAATTTACAGCATCATTAGAAAGATTTAGCAAGATAGAGCATTGAGATTGATGTTTGCTAGCTTAGTTTTTCCTAGCTGCTGAACAACCAAGGTTCATTAAATTGTGAAACACAATTTCAGGCCCACATGTGGGAAGATACAGCAACAATCTCCACTTTACAGATAGTAAGGCTTTCATACACACTTTGATTAATGTTTTTGTACATATAAGCCTTGTGATATTGAAAGTTTTTGCATTGAGATTTTCCAGAATTTATCATACATTTTCTTCCCAAAGTCTGGGCAAAATCCTCCTCTCGATTGTTTCCCAGGTCCATTAGTTCAATGGAGCATGGGCTATACTACAATTATAGGTATTAGGATTTGGCTCAAGGCATTTAAAAAAAAACCAAACAAGATTGTATTAGATTCAGTATTTGAGTTTTAATTCCTTGGGGTATTTGGTAATGTTCCAAAGCAATATCCTCATATAAACACCAGTGAGACAAAACTTTGTGTATATTTCTGTAGGAATTTTGATTAAAGATAGTATGCACTAATGGTCCTCATTTAGCATGGAACTTAGACCCATGCTTAACCTCAGGAACGAAAACCAGAGAATATTGTAAAAGCTATGTGTATATGAGTATCTGTACACACAGACACACACAATCACACATATATAGATACACATACAATTTTAGGTCTCTGTTTTGTGTGTGGATATTATTCCCCCTGCAGATCTCAACACTGAAAAGGGTTTAGAAAAAGTTTTCCTGGAAGTGATTTGCTCAAGTCCATGCAAGTTACCTGATACTCAACCATTTGAAAGGAAAAAAAATTAATATTAAAGACAACAAACTCCTCACAGAGTCCATATAATAAACAACTGCATTTTTCTTATCTGGGAAAAAAAAAATGTTTTGCAATTATCAACCTTAACCCCTGTCTCCATGTATACATTTTTAAAAAATTTTGACTTTGCAGCAAGATATTCGCTAAACAAGAGAGTGGCTAATATAATCACTGAATAAGTGAATCAAATGATGAATTTTGGAATAAATATTATTGCTGTTTTAAAAAAAAATCTACAGAAAGACTTATTTTAAAAATAGCTTTACATATATGCATAAATTTTAGCTGAAGCTTAGCATTTTACTGAAATATACATATGATGATATCTTTCTTTCTTATCCAAGAAAATGGTTTTATCATGCAGTTGTTGAAATGTATGCATTCATTTTCAGTTAGAATGCTATTTCATATAATTTCTTTTTATTAATGATGTTAGGTAAGATTGCACATATTTTATAACTCCCAAATAATGCATTCCATGGTAAAACTATTTCAGATATATATAGTGACTGCTACTTAAAGACTTTGATCCATGTTAAGGAATGTTTTAGATGAGTAGTTGATTCTTCAATGCAGAGTACAAAAAAAGAAGTACAATGATACTTCTATCATTATATCATCTTTTTGACCACACTATATTCCTTCTATCTTGTGATAAATCAACAGTTTATGGACTTCCTGACCTGGATGCTCTATGCTTAATATTCTGATTAGTAGACTGTAATTAACTTTTCTTTGTGAATTTGCTTACTCAATTTTCAAACACATTTCAGTTTGGTACCCAGTGTACATGACATTTTAATTATGTGCTGTGTGAAACAAGCTTTTTCTTTCTTTTAAAGTTTACACCTGAAAATTTCCTTTGTGTGTCCCTTGTATTTTCTGATGTTAAAAATGGTAGACAATAGTTCCAATTAATCAGCATCCCCTTCTCTGTATGTTACTCCCTCCTTCCCATATTGTCATCTTCCCAAGATTAGGAGTACTGAATTAATGCATCTCTCCTTGTAACGAAGCTGTTCTTCAACTCTGATAGTATTTTGTGTCTTTTCCAAATTCTGCTATATAACTTTCATAAACTATGAGTTCCTGTGTTGTATCACAGATTAAAAAAATTGACAAAATATTTTTTCCATGGATTTACAGTTGGTTTTGATTTCTTCCTATTACTTCTTGACATTGTAATTGTCCCTGAGCACATTAGCTCTGTAGCTAGCGATCTTAAAAAAGTAAATATCCACAGTGATGCTACATTCTGTGTCTAAGTGACATCTAATGTCAGGCTCTTCATGGTGTATATTTTGTTCCTGTGGGTTTTCCTTAAATTTATAATTTTGAATTTGTCTACATATATGATTTGTTTGTTTGTTTGGTTGGTTGATTTGGGGTTTTAGTTTTGTTTGTTTGCAAGGCTTGGTTTGGTGTTGTTGTTGTTGTTTTGGTTTTTACTTTATTTTGATTCTTCCTCTTTGGATACAACTTTGAGTTAGATTTACTTCCTCCAGAGAAAATCCTTGGAGACATTTTGTCTGAGACTGTGACTACATTAGATCTTGTTCATCTCTCTGCATGTCTCTTTCCACGGCACTGCTTTCCAGTATCTCATTCTCTAGTCTGTACGAACATCCGGTGTTGCCCTGTTCCAGATGCAGGATCCAGCACTTCCTCTTGTTGAACTTCATATGGTTGGTGAATATCTAGTCCTCTATTTTTTTCAAGGTCTCCCTGAAGGACTACTGTGTAGGGAGTCAACAGCTCCTCCCAGTTTTGTTTCATCTGCAAACTTGTTTAGCATCCCTTCATTTTCTTGGTTTATAGTAGCATACATGCTATTTCAACTGTGTTGCCATAGCAAGCAACAGTAAATATCTTTTGTTAAATTAATACTTTTCTTATCTTTCCTCTCCCTCGAGCCATCAGCTCTGGAGAGCAATTTATCTGTAGGTATAACCTTGATTGTGCTTGTGTTGCTGACAGTGATAGGCGTAAGAAGAGTAGCTTCATCCTGCCTTGTTTATGTTGATGCCTAGATAGTCCATGTGACAAACTAGCTTTTAAATTTCCCTCAAATATTTGATATTATATGATTCAGTATAGGGCTGCACACTCACTTTTAACTTTTATATTAGTTGTAATGTTTATATTCATAAGTCTGTTTTTGTTCTAGCTACTGATGGAACCTTTTGGATGATCATTTGAAGGAAAAATTTGTTTGTCTTTCTGGTGGGTTTTTATCTCAGCTTGTAACTAAGAGATACATATTTTTTGCAAAGTATTGTTTTTCTGCTTTCTGCATTGGAAGCTACTTGCACACTCTTCCTCAGCATAAAGAATTGTTTCAGTGGGGTCACGGCCCTCGGAGTTCAGCTGGCTGTCAGCATTCCAGCTGAATGGCATCTGCACTTACATCCTGCTTCAAGGGGAAATACAAACAATCATGCTGCTTCGGGAACAAAAATCTCAATATTTATATTAAAATCACTTTTGATTAAAAGCCAATTACACTGAAGATGATGCACATCTGTCCTACTTTTGTTTGGGAAATACAGAGATAAAAGCCCTGGATCTAAACCCATTCTTCTGCTTCCCACTCTATTATCTTTAGGTCTGAAATTTTAGCTGCTCTATAATCCTAATCAGCCACAACAGTGTGCCAAAATATATGACTATACAAAGGAAGTATGTAGGGGCAGTGACTTTTAGCTACCTCTAAACTGCCAACTTCCATAAGTATTGTCTTGGGCAGTTTTAGGGAGTTCCTGCTTGATTGTGTACTCAGATTTGCAGAGGGAGTACAATTTAAAATCTGCAAATGATACAATTTTATCAAGAGTTTCCAAGGCTCTTGATTCCTCTGTTGTCATTCTCTGGAGAACAGGGGAATAAAATTTTCATCAGAACTATGAAATGCCTACATTTTCTTGTGGTACAACTTAAACAGAAGAGATAAATAAAAAACTTAGTTCAGGATGGCATCTCCATGAGATTTGCATGTGGATCGACTTAGCTGAATAATAAGTAGCATTCAAATTGTATGAAGGATTTATAGTTTCATCCTTTCTTGATTTAATAATGTTGAACCTTACTCTTACACACAAGACTATTGTGCCTCTATTGAAACTGTGTGTAATCATGTTACAATGAATATTTAATATGTAATATTAAGGTGAGGCTAATATACCAACCTCCATATATGTAGAAAAGGTTTTATAAAACAACACCATTTTATTAATTGAAAAAAGTATAATAGAACACTCATGTCTGCAAAACCAAACACTTCAACACATAATTAACTTTTTCAAATTATTAAGTCCCATTATGTAAATTATTACAAGTAGAAATGTACTTAAGTATAGACTGAGACTCGGTCTAAAACAATACATTCCTTAGTGCCTAGGAAATATGTTTCCCTCTTCATGAATAAACATACCATACACAGTGTGATACCACAAGAGAAAAATGATATAAGAGGAAAAGTTCCTCCCGCAAAATAAATGCCCCGCAATGTAAAATAAACACAAGACAGCAAATGGAAGAAATAAAAAATAAGCAAACTACAAGGTTATTGTCTAACTGAATAAACCAGACACATAAGGCATTTTCTTCAGTATACACTTTGATAGGGTGATTTAATCAAGCTATCTCTGTAGCTATCAGAGTACTTTTATCTTATTTTTTCTTTTTTTTTTTCCTAGTTAGGTGAGAAATGAGGCTTTCCCCTCCCTCCCTCACTCTGAGTTGGATTGAAATTCCCATGTAGGTCAGTTCTGTAGGTTAAAAGAATAAAATGGCAAGAGAGATGTACCAAGTTTTTATTTCTCTGATTTCTCATTTTATACACCTCTTCTAGTGAGCAAGGTTTAAATTCTTAATATATCACATTCAAAAACCTGCAGAGAAGTTCACTGAGAGCCAAAAAGAGCAAAGGAAGGATGAGACAGAAACCTTTTCAGAAAGTCTTTTTGTAGGTAGTTCATACACATACTAATTTCTATTGTACCATTCCTGATTCTCAGAGGCAGATCAAACTTGAAAGAAGGCTGAATTCAAGCACTATTTTTGCTACTTGAACTGAGCACATTGCCTCGCTCTTATCATCTTCAAAGGTTGCCTCCTACTTTATGAATAATGTGTCCTTAAAGCAATGTTGTCAAAATAAAAAACCAAGTAAGCCACTGCACAATTATAATTGTTGAAAGAAAACACTAGTAGTAAAGGGCAAAGGTGCTTTTGTTTTTTCAATAAAATTTCAGATGAAATGGGTAAGGCTTGTTTCAAGAAACAATTAGAAACAGAAATTTTAACCAATTATTCTAATCACACAAAACTTCTCTAATTAGAACTGAACATAAACTGAAAAGTTGAATTCAAATATACTCAAACTTCATGGCATTTAAAGGTTACTTGAATATCAATTCAGATCAGGTATTTCAAGAACTTCTCTGACAATATTGTGAGTGTTTCAAGCCATACAGGTAAACAACCTCTTATTATCTTCCTTTTTCTTCTTTTTTTGCAACGTTTCAACTTGGTACTACATATTAATGTGTGCAATATTTGTATTGCCTATTAATGCATAGCTCTGGGCATAAACAGTCAAATAGAATTTTTCTGGATTTTTCCTCTAATTGTTTTCTTTTTCACTTTAAAAAAAGTTTTTTAAAAAGTTTGAAGGCTTGAAATATGATCAGTGCATTACATCTGCCATGCTGTAAGGTAGTAAAAAAGGTAAGGGATTAGATTTAATGGTCTATCTAGGCACCTAATTTTCCTTTTCAGTGAGATCCAGGATCCTAAATTTCTCTGTAGGTCTTTACCAGGAATCTTATCCATATATGCAAATTTAAAGTGCAGAATCAATCACTTGTAAATAGCATTTTCATGTTGTTTTGCTCTGTCCAGATATCCAGGTCTTCCAAACTAGAACTTACAGAGCTACTGAACAGTAAGGTGCTTTGCTTTAATCATTTGTGCAAAACCAGAATTTTAAAACTCTCCCTCACATTAGTACACATTTGCTTTCAATTAACCTGAGAACTCTATTTTCTATGACCAATTTTAATAATTAATATTGCCCTAAACATAATTTTCCTGCTCTAAATTTAAACAAGATTTCAGAGGCATTAAATTTAATACCTAATGTCCCAATCTTAGAAAAGGTTGATTACCTTTTTTGTTCAAGAGATTTAGAGCAGATATGTCATAGGAATAAGAAAGAAGAACTTAGATAAACTAATGGCATGTGAAAACCTGAACATATAGAATCTACAGTGCTTTTTATCTTGTTAAAATAAAAATAAGTAATTATTTACAAAACAATATTTGACGTCTTTAGAATTCAACAATTAGAATTAAAAGTCCTCATGTACAACATAAGGTCAGTCCATGATCCTAGGTTAATGTCATGATTTAACCCCAGCCAGCAACGAAGTACCACGCAGCCACTCTTTTACTCCCATGCCAGTGGGGCTGGGGAGAGAATCACAGAGCTAAAAGCTAGAAAACTCATGGGTTGGGATAAATAGGGAAAGTAGAAGCCATGCACACAAGCAAAGCAAAACAAGGAGTTAATTCACTTCTTCCCATGGGCAGGCAGGTGTTCAGCCATCTCCAGGAGAGCAGGGCCCATCACACACAATGGTTACTTGGGAAGACAAAGGTTATCACTCCAAATATCCACTTCTTCCTCCTTCTTCCTCCCAGTTTGTACACTCAGCATGATGTCATGTAGTATGGAATATTCCTTTGGTCAGCTGGGATCAGTAGTCCCAGCTGTGTCTCCTCACAGCTTTTCATGTACCCTGTCTCCTCATCAGCATGGCAGCATGAAAAGCAGAAAAGGCTATGGTTTTGTCTAAGCCCTGCTCACCAATATTAAAAACAAATCTATATTATCATCATTGTATTCAGCACAAATCCGAAGCATAAATCCATATTAGGCACTGTGTAGAAAGTAAACTCTACCCCAGCCAAAACCAGCACAATTAATCACTTTAATATCTTTTCTTGATCTGTTTAAATGTCAGTCAAGAGCTATAATGACTTTCAAGATGTTGGATCTAACAATTAACTGGACTATATTTTGAGTTGTCTAATGAGAGGTCCCTTTGTCCTGCCTCCTGCCTGCTGTAGTGTCTAGTAAACAATGGCATGGCTTGCTCAAATCATAGCCATCCTTTATGAACTGCATCCAGTGTCAAATTGCAGATCTGGTTGTATGCATTGCTCCAGATTTTTTTTTTTTTTAAGGGAAAAATAAAGTAGAAAAATGTACAAGCAACACCATTCAGGCTTTATTCACATTCCTGTCAAATACTTTATTCACCTTAGTTGCTTCAAACACCTGCAACAATCTGAGGCAGCTTCTGGATAACTATGAATCTGAGATGAGAGATGAAACTCACTTGAGCACTTAAATAGGTAGAGGCATGCAGTCAAAATAGTTAAACCAGAGGGAATAAAGACCTGAATGGACTTATTCATCTCAGTCCCGCCTAGATAGCTCCTGCACAACAGATATGTAATAACACTCCACTCAGCTCCTCTCCAGTGCTTTAGACACACTAGAGCCGAGTCAGACTGTCCATCAGCCCCCGTAAAGTATTAATGGACAGGAATCTGAAGCAGTGAATCCTGTAGGTCACAAAGGATAGCAGGTAGCCTATCACTGCAGTGAAGTTAGAGTAAAATTACATTTTGTGTTTGTGTTAGATCAATCAGATGACTCCCCAATGGATTGTAAAATACTGAATAAAGCACTCTGAAACAATCCTATACTCTCTTTGTTAGTTTCAATTTATACTCAGTTCAAGGAAAAAAATGTTTTCAGGATGAAAAGGTTGTATATTCCGCCTGTCTACTTTAGAGACAATATAAAATGATTGGCATGGCAACAGTTGTTCTGAAAAGATTTATTTTCCTAATTCTCAATTTTGTTAATATTTTCAGCATGTTGATAGCTTGGACTGCATTTTTGTGATTTTTGCATGATACTGGAAGAGGAGCTCAAAGAATTAAAATTACTTTGTGTGAGGTCTAAATAGAGAACAAGGAATTACTAGCTGACCAAAGAAATTAACATGGACTAATTACAAAAGTACAAGAATAAATATTTAGAAATTTTTCAGAGAATTTTAGGTCTTTCTTCCAGGCTTGGTTGTTTATTTATTGATTTATTTATACCTTTTTAGTTTTAAAATTATGTCCTGACTTTGGAAGGTAGCATTAATATTTTATACTTTATATATGGTCTCTAAAATTATTGTTTTTTTTCAACAATAATAATAGTTTTGTCTGAGAAGGGTAACAAGATTACTACTTGAAAAGATAGTCAGAGAGAATAAAGAGCTTTTTGTACCTTATTAGCCTTGTAGCCTGTATTTTTAGAGTAAGCAAATTGGCAAGATAAAAGAGAAAAAAAAAAAGTAACCTGTAAGAACTATTTAGCTTGCCTAAATATTTTGTTTGTAATTAAAGATAATTTTATACAAACTTGAATGCTTCAGACATGATAAATGGATTTCCATTGAGCAAATTATGCCTTGTCTGTCATAATACACAAACCCCAGTAATGGTATCGTCCCACAAATACCCATTTGCACTCGCTGAATGCATTTAAGCCCAGGTTAGAAGAAATTATTTTTGACAGTAAGCATGTAGTCTTCTGATAGAGCTATAAGGAGACAGGCTAACCCTCAATGAAGCAGTAAAAAATGTGTGTGGAATTAAAGATTTTTTCCTATGATTCCCAAGGCAAAATGGGATGCTACACCAAGTAATGGTCTGCCAAACCAAGGCTGAGTGTATGTGTTAAATGGAAAAAACCATCCTTTCTGCACCCAAGCTCCACCAACCTTTGGGTCTAGGGACAACTTCTTTGCAGGAACTGTAGTAATTATTATTGCATTTCTTCTCAGTTTGAAAACCAACAAAAGAACAGCAAAATCAGGAATCACACACAGGATCTTCATTTCAGGTTTCCTTGCCAAATGCTATGTTGCAGACACCTCTAGTTATTTTAGATGTGGGTTTGGATACAAAAGGAAAAAAAAAAGCCAAAAGCTTACCTTTAATATTTAAAGAACTTATAATTTATATAAATAAAAAACAAATGAATGATTAAATAAAATGATAAAATAATAGCATAATAAAATAATAATAAAAGAATAAAATGAAATATAAACCCTTGATTATGGAATAACTTGGGTGAAGTGACAATTTATCATTTACCCTGTATCATTTTATTTGTGTAGTATCAAAACAAAGCCTAAGGCCAGCACCAGAAGTATGGCTTTCCCTTTATGTGCATATAGTTTCTCTATTGGTACATACAGAGTATCTATAAAGATATTAGACTAAAGAGTAGATAGTCCTGGGCCGTGTTATGCCTCAGGAACCTGCTAAATTGTCAGGAACTCAAAATCTGCCCCAGTTCTCCATCAGCTCGAGGACACAGACTGCATTTGTGCATAAAATGGGGTGAAGGGAAAGCCTGGGAGATAAAGAGCTGCTTCCATCATGTGTCAGCATTTGCTTATTCTTTATATACCATAACATATGGAAAATTCTGTTTTCTTCCCCTCCCGTTCTCTGTATTGAGATTGTTTTCCACAAAATGATGAAAGGCATGAGTTCTTGGCTGCAAGCTTCCTCTACTGAATTTGGGAGAGAGGAGAGTAGGGCAACAAGTGCAAAGGAGTTCAATATGTGTAAAATGAAGAAATTATTTTCAAATTATTTTTTTCATGTACTTAGAGTATAAAATGTGAAGATTATTCAAGACGTCCTATTCTGATAATTATTCTCTTTGTTCTTAGTGCTGCAATACAGCAGCAAGTGCGTAGTACCTGATATAAGTCCATATTTTATGCAAGCTAATAACTAACAATAGAGTGTAGGTTGTTCAAATCACTTTTATTATACAGATCATATTCAATATAGATAGAAATGTTTGCCTACTGAAGTCTCTTTTATAATGGGTTGTATTGACTTTGCTGGTTTTAAACTAAATATCAACCATAAGGTAAGAGTGGGAAGGAACAGATGGGAGAGTTCATTTCTCAAAATGTATTGGAATCAAAATACATTCTTTAAAATTCATATCCAAATGTGACTCTGGGAAATTATAAATGATATCTCTACAATATTTTTATAGTGATGCATCTAATACAGTACTAACATAACAAATATGTAACACTGACAGCAAAGAAATAATTCCTATGTAGCATTATTATGTTACTGCTGCAAATATATACCTGCTGCCTTATGCAAGGAAATATGGCTAAGTTTAAAGGAACCTCTCTGTGTGCCATTTTTAAGGTTTGGGACCACAACAGTTTCCAAGAACAAGTGGAATATTTTATTAACAATGTGATCATTTATGTCATTAATCCTGTTCCCATTGCAGTGTACATGTCCACATGTATTATATTGTCCCTAACTTATTATATATTAATCTAGATTTTTGAAAAAACAATCTTACAAAGTATTTATTAACAAGTCTCGCATTGCATCTTTTCTCAGATATTTGCATTTCACTGCACCTCAGATACTCAGATATTACTATCTTAGGCCTTTTTTTTTTTTTTTTGTAGTCAGTGGAAAGAAATAGGCTTACACATACTAGGATTTGTTCCTTATCTGTTTTATATGTGTAAACATTAGGATAATGTGAGTTGCATGTATAGTGCCAGTTTAAGTCCATTGACTCTAAAGGGAGCCTTGCTGGCAAGCTCAAACACAAACATGTACAAAGTAGATGTCTGTGGTATATCAGAAGAATGTGAACTTCTGCATCAGTAGAGAAAGCTTTTGATAAGAAAGAGGACAAATGTGTGAGCCTTTCCTAAAAAAAGCCAGCTTCAATACTGCATAAAAGACTTTTTATTTATCCTGTAGAAGTCCCATTTTTGGAAACAACTTATAGAAAATGATCCATAGAGCCCTGGAATTCAGAAGCATAAATTTATGCAGGGAATGGTGCATTTATTGCAGAAATGGAGTGAACAGTGTTTGGCATCATAATGCTCGGTGATTTTTTATTTAATTTTCATCCAACAACAAACCAAATTTAAAACATTGCTGTTAGAAAAGTTAAAGGCAGTGATTATGTATTTCTCCAGGACCTGGAAATAATCCCCTGCATTTGTATTCTGTTAACAGAGTACTTTTGAAAAATTATACATTCAGTCAATGTCCAGCAATCTCTTCCAGTAATCTTTAGCATGAAAACTATGCTGCACTGAATTAAAAAACTGGAGATCAACCATCAAAACAACATATAGCATTTAGTCTAAATTTCATGACACTTTGCTTGTGTGCATCCTTCATACAATGCAGAGTCTTGAATGTGTGTAAGCTTTTTTCTTTTCCTCTTTAGCATGAAAATGTTCTATTATTTTTAAATTATATTTAGGTGTGAATGAAAGGAAGACTGCTTACAGAGAACGCAGAGAAGTTTAACATATCATAAGGAATAACTGAAAAGAATTTCCTTCTCCCGTGCAATTTGGGGGGAGGGTACCACGTAGAAACATCCATGGTACCGTGAAACTGAGATACTGTATTCAAATGCTTCAACACAAGTCAGGTACACCACCTTGGCTCCCAAAAGCATGTCAGACAAAAGTCAAGCACCGCTCTGAATACGTGGCTTTCTAGCTGGCACACAGCGTGGCTTTTCTTCTTTACTAAGTGGGAAAGATGCCGGCAGCCCTCTGTGCTGCCAGCGCTGTGCTCACCTTGCTCACCACTAGCAGGCCCTGTAGAGGTGGGAAGTTCAGATTCCCTTCTTTAGCTGGCTGTGTACAAAGCAGCTACTTGTACATAGCCTGACCTCTGAAATGTTCAAGTTTCTTATGCTCCAAATACAATCAGAAAACCTGACAAGTCCTGAGATACTTTTTCTGATTAAAGTTTTATGAAATAGATCCATTTCCTAGAAATTATTCATTCCCATGATCAACATTCTCAAAGATGTACCTCAGGAAGCTGCTGACCAGCTCCACTAGCCAGCAGGCTTTGTCTCAACTCTATACTGATAACCTTTAAAATTAATTTTTCATTTTAATTTACAATATGTTTTTATGTAGGGAACAATTGTGATGTCTCTGTAGTTAATTTAGCACCTGTACATTCTCAGAAATTATAATGAAACACTGCACGATTCAGCCTTTATAGGGTACTGAATTCTAATCCTGTTAGGGTGGTTCTTTAATTAAAATGTCTATTAACTTTTCTGCAGTTAATGCAATTATGGATTTATTTCTTTTTGCCATTCTCAGAATAGATTTTATGATCAAATAATATTTAATTTATAAAATCCTACCTTAGGAAAAGAACAAGTCAACTGAGTAAAATACCCATAAAACTATCCACTTTGAGGAATGAAGTATCTATTTAAAAGGACTTACATTCCTCCTTAAGATGTAAAGAACTATATTATCATTTAATTTCCCATTGTGTTTCTTTTATCACACTTCCTGTGAATTTAGGATACTTCTAGTATATTCTCCTTTATGCAGTCTATTCTGTCAGTTTATTTTTTAACTATTCCTAGAACTTCTGTATTTATGCCTCTTTTCTTTTACTATGTGGAATACACTGACACTGCCCAAGAAGGAGGTAATCTCAAAGTGCATTTAGTTTTCCTTATTCAAAGAAATCTTTAACACTTTCTTCTGTTCATATACATTGTCATGTTCTAAAGTACTGGTCAAAAAAGAAACAATACTGAAAAATATCTAACTGATTGTGCTACTTTCTTCCAGGTTGAGGAGTGAAATTATAACATTGAAGTGTCAAACAGAAGCATGGCTTAGATCATACACCAAGTGTTTACTGGTAACACTTTATACTGTATCAGTTGAGTTGGTAACTCATATACTAAATCACTGGCTTTCAGGATTTGTATAACTCCCCATTTGCAGTTAATGCATTTTGTGTTAACCCTCAGTGTGAAGAAATTGTAACTACATATACCAAGGGATAAATTCCAACTTAAAATACTCAAAACTATATGTGGTGACTTGGATATATGCACTAAAATGCCTATTCTATTGCTTTTGCCACAGAAAACTGAGTTTTCATAATATTTCTCCCCAGACTTGAAATACTTTTTATTTCTAAAAATGTGATTTGAGACCAAAATGTGGGAAAGTACAGCTCTCAAAAACATCCATTATGACAGTTAAGACAGAAAATTATTTCATATAAAATTTTAGTAAGTTTCCTGAAAGTGAATTGCATTATTTTATGAATTAAATTTTGTCATGTTACAAGATTTAGCATAATATAAATACCAAGTTGTGAAATACAATATACATGTCATGGCCAGGCAGCTAGTCAGAAAACATAGGACTACACAGTCACACAAAACCAGTGCCCCAAAACAACCTTGACAGTTTCTCATATTACCCAGAACCACTATTTGGTAGATGATTGAATAGCTCTAATTAAGTCCAGGAAAGGAAGTCTCTGATCGGATGTGTACTGAGGCTGGAGTTGGAAAGACAGATATGAAGTTGTATGTTATGATGGTAAATAGGGCTTCTTTCCCTTTCTTAAAATGATGATTCAGGGCTTAGCAGTCACAATGCATTGTATTATGTACTTTTAGAGTTTTTGAACAGGAAATTGATTTTTAGGATAATTTGAGTTTTAGTCACCTTGGGAATTATGCTTTTTAAAGAGATGTGTATTAATTGGAAAACAGGGTTTTTGAATACTTACGAAAACTAAACAGTCAGCTAAGTCTTCAGAAATTGCCATCCTCTGACTGCAGAGAGCAAATTAGATGTTCCTTCCCTTTCCTGTTTTTCTAAAGGCTGAAATGGCAGAAAGTTCTGCTAAAGAAAAAGCAGAAGCAAAGAATGTAGTGTTGGAAAACCAGACCGAGTTTTTAACAATTGTGCAAAATGACACCATTTCAGTTTTGCTTTCAAGCAGAAAAGTAAAAGCCACTTTAGAATTCTGGAAATAGAGTTACCCAAAGTGAAACATTCTCAGGGCTTTTCATAGCAAGAGAAAAACAGTTAAAGATGTGAAATGTTCCTTCACAGGCATCTCTAACTTCATAGTCAGGGAAAAATATTGAAGCCTACTCCTTAATAATGGGCAGGGGCACACTGACTCATACATGGCTGGCTTTGAAAAAAAAGGTCTACCTGGAATGGCTACAGAAGTGGTCATAGGATTTTTCCTGATGCAGCCATTTTGCATATAACATGGGAACAGGTACAGGAATCTTCAGAGTATGCTTTCATTAAGAACTATTTAGTAATGTTTTGAGGTGATTTAAGACCATGTGATATATGTCAGAATTTTTTACTGCAGGGTAACATCCATGATAGAATCTTAAATATCATTCAATAGACTAACAGCTGAAGGAAAGAAATTACTACTTACCACTTCTTATGCTTTGCCTTTTCCAGGAAGACTTCTCCTACAAAGATATTTATCCTTTCAACATACCTTATAATTGCTCTGGATGTTGATGTTCAATAGAGTCCATAAAAACAAGCGGATAGGAAATTAAAGCTTCATTAAACCAGGTAGAAAATGTAGCTTAAAGACGAATGGATTGCAATATGCAACTATAGTGATCCTGTTCTTATGTTTATCTTTGTTTCAGGCTGTCACTGAATCAAGAAGCAGAAAACATTTCTCTTTTGTTTATAAAAATCTTTTAATTACTCTACTAGCTTCAAGTGAACATTGTCTGCTGCCTTTACTTGTGAGTCAGGAAGAAGCTTGGCAAATCAAACTGCCTTTGTTTCATCTGTAGAACATAGCTGGCCTCAGCTACTCTTTTCTGTGTAAATGTTCTACAGTAGGTAAGAAACATTGGTAGAGAGGATTGGAGGGTAATTTCACATATAATGTTGATTTTCTTTTTTCTGACTTCATTTCACTTATAATGGTGGAATCCAATAACTAAATACCTCACATATATTACTTGAAAATATCCAAGAAAAAAATGCTAGTTTTTCATTTATGACTACAGCATCATCACCATTGCTAGGTTTCATGAATGAAGATTTGGGAAGGGCTCTAACCACGTGAGTGTGTCCTTTAGGTGAGGCACAGCGTGCGCAGAACTGGCCCCACCCTTTGCTCCTCAGGTTCATCTGCCACAGCCGAGCAAGCTTGGACAGTGACAGTGAAGTTCTCAGAACTAGAACCTCCAGCCCCTTGTATTGCCAGGAGGTCTCCCATGCAAGTAATCAAGGCTGACCCTGCTGAGCTTCCAAGTTCTGATGGGATCGGGTGTCAGGGTGGCATGGCTGTAGTTTAACTACAGCGAATACACAAACATTGCACTGCGAAGTGGCAAAAGGTCTTATGCCCCTTGTTCTCAGTTTAGAGTGCTCTTAGTGGTTGGTTGTGTTACCAGCTACACAATCTAATAAACCTTTCTATCACTAATTTCATAGATCTACATTCTGCTTTTACATGCTCCACCAGAAATGTAGACTAACTCAATATATAGAGAGCTGCTTAAGGTGTAGAGATGAATCCAGCCTCCTGAGAGTAACTAATATATAAAAATTAGAAACTAGCATCAAAATACATTTTATAGGGCTACAATATAATATTATAGTTTAGCTCTTCTCTTTTTATTACCATTTCAGTCCCAGTGGTTTAAAATGTGCAAAACACCCATGTAATTTAACTGAATGCAGAAAAAAAACCCAAGGAAAATGGAAATAAAAACTCATGCCAAAGACATCCAGACTACAGCTGACAACAAATTCATCCTGAGGGAATGAGGACAAAAAAAGGGAAAAATGCATTAAAATGAGGACTTTTCATCTCTATGCAAAAGGGAAGAACTTTATCCACATCATCCATTCTTAATGACCAGATTGTTCTTTCCCTGTTGTGTGTGCTAGGTAATGCTTTTCAAGGACAGGATCATTGTATATTTTGCTTATGGTCATAGATAGTACTGGTCAGAAAAAAAAATACTTTGTTGTTTTGTTTTTGTTTTACATAGAAACATCAACAGGAAATTCCTATAAAACTTTGCTTCTTCTGTGACTTAACATGAAAAACAATTTCATTGACTTCAACATTAAGTAATTTCTGTGTAATAAGAAGCACATAAAGAATCCATTAGCTCTAAAATTTACTGCTTTTGTGTAACACTGTTAGGCTTTTCATGTTTGTTTACAGTTCACTTTAATCTCTCTCTAATTTCCTTCTTAATGAAAAATTTTATTTTAGAATTTATATTTAGGATTTAGAAGTTCTCTGTCTTGCAGTCCAAAGCACCTGTTTACCTTTATTCTCCAGAGCAGTTAGGACTTTTTTTGATTAAAATACTTCAGGAGCTTTAGTTGTACCACCTCCACAGTGATTCTTTCACCTAAAAGTCTGTTCAAAAATTGTAAATTTAAAATTTCCTCTATCATATCGTGTGAAATCTCAGTGATGATTTCTTTACAGGGTCTGTGGAGAAAATTTAGTTCTCAGGCTAGAATACCACAACTTGCATTTTTTCCCTATTTTATCGTAATTTCATATTTTTATCCTGCAGACCATGAGTTGTGCATTGTGGAAAGAGCAAATTCTTCCAGGACAGTTGTTTTAGATATTTCCACCATTTCATTTCTTATCTCTAGTAACTGCATTCATGCTATATAACACATTTCATCTCTGGTATTTTCATAAGACTTTTACTTATGTTTGAATTGCTTAACAAAAATTCCTGCCATTTTCTCCTACGTTGTTTATGAGGGGAGAGGTGAAAAGACAAAAAGTATGTTAACTTTGTGTTTCCTCGTTGGGGCCGTTATTGAGTTACTTTCAGAGGCATCTACCAAACACATTAGGTCTAAATATTAGTAATTTAAATATTAGCTAAGCATTTTAGGTTTCTTTTATAGACAGTTAAAAGAAACTGCTGCTGGAGCAGAATTCAGGTCATCTCTCTCAGACAATTAACTTAACTAAACCAACCCAGAGAGGTACCTATTCCTTCTCACTGACTAAAAGAGAAACACAGGTTGATAAGCTTAGATGTAAATGTTTAAAAGTTCAGTTAGGTAAGACTGAGACAGCTCAGACTACACACATTTAATCTGGAAAGCTGCATTTTCTGTGGCATATTTTGGTATAATCTTGCTTACATATATAAATATTTAATAGAAATTATCACATGTGGGAGAAAAGGCTAAGGCAGATAATTAAATTATGGAGTGCATAAATATCATGAGTGGGTCAGTTATGACACCCATTACTAAAAAAATAGAAAACCTCAAAAAAAAAAAGGAGTGGAAAAAAGTCCAAATCAGATTTTAATAGAATGCACATCTATAAAAATGTGCCTATTTGTCAAAATAATAAAAGTTTGAAGCAGAACTGATCAAATACAGAAAGATTTTTACTAAGTGCTGAAACAGTTGGAAAAGTATTTTTTTTCTCCCAAGTCCTGCTTTTAACTTCCTTTGATACAAGGTGGCACAAAGTCAAGAAAGAACTTGAAACAAGCTTCACATTAATATTTGAAAAAGGGCACCCAATGTGTTTGATGTGGCGCCCTTCATGCAAATCATGTAGTCTGAGAGAAATCCCAATAGGAAATACAAGCCTTTCTTCTTAGCACTCGCTTTTTTTTCTGGTTGATAATAATGAACTTTTCACACTCCCCTTGCAACCCCCCTGAGCTATACAGAAATGAAGTTATTACTCACTAGGTGATGCTTATTTGGGTAGGATTTTTTGTTGCTTTTTTATTGATTTCTTTTGTTGTTTTTGAAAGTACGATCTCAGTCCAACACATATTTTGTACTTATTTTTCCCAGACTTCTGAATGATAAAACCCATGTGCTTTATCAAAACAATAAAATACCTGCCCTCTCCTAGGACTTCTAAATGCGGGGAAATGTATACTTAATCAAAAATGTCATAATGATATAACATCGGGTATTGATTTGAGCAGGGGAGTGTTTAGGTATAGCTAACAGTATTGGATAAGCTGTAATTCTTAATTCGTAATACTATGATTTTTAATTTTTTTTCAAGTTTAATTATGCTAATAATAGGAAATTACACCTACCAGAACTCTCCAGACATTACCATTTAAAGTATAGATGTCAAACTGATTACAATCCATCCAAAATCCATAACAATGTGGGTAGCAGCATTGATCACATTCCTTCCTTTTATTCTTGTTGAGCATACTTCATTCCTATGTATAGCAACTAATGTATCTCCCACATTACACCACCCACACACTTACTAACACTTTCCGAAGGCACAGGAACCTTTCTCCACAATTTATTTCCAGATTACATTTTTTAAAATGTCACAGATTGATTCTGGAAATTGTTGAAAGCAGAGCTTAAAAAAGGCTGGCTTTCTAAGAGAGCCTAAGGAAAAGAAGCCCTCAGGAGCCCCCAAGTGAAAGCTTCACACAGAAAAACCCCAAAAGCTGAGTAGGAAAAATCCCTTAAACCACAAATATTTAATGATAACAATATTTTCATTACAGTTATAATTATTGCATGATAAGATATTGGCATTCAGTAAAAAGTATTAAGATTGTCCAGGAGATAAATGAATTCTGAAGCTGGTTTAGTTTCAGTATTTTTAAAATATTTTCTGACAGAAGACTTTCTCTATATCTTTGCAACTGAGTCTGCATGATTACAGGCTTTACTCCTCACTGGGAATTCAGCAACTCCAGTGTCTGCTAGAGGTACAACACAGTAGCAATGCAGAAGGTTTCTGGAGCATACCGATGAGTTTCTGACATAGGTGAAGCAAGGTCCCATGAAAAGACATGTTCTGCTGTACTTCGTACTTACAAACAGTGATGGACTGATCAGGAAGGTAAAAGGTTTGAATGCAGTGACCATGAGATACTGGAGCTCAAGCAACTGTATCCAGATCCTGGACTTCAGGAGAAGAGTCTGGCCTCTTCCGGCATCTCCTTGGAAGAATCTCATCAGAGGTAGTAATGCAGGGAAGGCATGTCCAAGGAGACCTGGACCTCCAGCTGGTTCGTGTTGTCCAAGCTCAGGAACAGTCCACCTCAATACATAACAAGTCAAGCAAAGATGATGGCTAGAGACCTACACGGGCAATCAAGTTGCCCTTGACTGAGAAGGAAGAGTACAAGAGACAGATGGAGGAAAGGGTGACCCAGAAGGAATAAACAGATGACCCAGAAGGAATAAACAGATGCTGTCTGATCAGTTTAGACAGATATTTAAATCTGATCAATTTAGACAGGCATTTAAATCTGATCAATCAGCAGTGGGATTAAGAAAGCCAAGGCCAGGCCAGAGATGAACCTGGCAAAATACATGAAAGACAAGATCAACTGCTATAATTATATTAGCAACAAAAGAAGATGAGAGAAAATCTGGATTGACTGCTAAATGGGGCAGGAGAACTGCTGAAAAAGGAAGTGGAAAAGCCTGAGTTCTCTTCATCTCAGTCTTTTCTGCTAAGTTTTACCTTCAGGAATCTCAGACCTCTAAAAGCAGTGGGAAAGTCTGGAGTAAGGAAGACTTATTTTGGTGTAAGATTTTCAGGTTAGGAATTATTTAAATGAAATGGATGCACTAAAGTCATGGGGCTTGACAGGATACACCCACAAAGGTTGAGGTAGCTGAACAATGTTATTTTGAGGACCATTATTAATTATTCTTGAAATGTTATGGTGATTGTGGGAGATTCCTGTCCCTAGAAGAAAGCAGATGTCACTCCTGTCTTCAAGAAGGCCAGGAAGGAAGATTTGGAAAACTAAACACTGATCAGCTTCACCTTGATCTCTGAGACAGTGACAGAGCGGCTGAAAGTACTGGAAACAATTTTTTAAATCTAAAGAACAGAAAAGCTATTGTGAGTAGTCAGTGTGGTTTTATGAAGCAGAACTCATGCTTGACTAAACTGATAGACTCCTACGATGAAATGATAGCCTTGGTAGATGAAGGGAGACAGAAGAGAATACAGCTGATCTTGACTTCTGAGAACAGGTTTTTGATGTTTTCTTTTAAAACATCCTTAGAGATACAGACCAATGAACTACAGGATAGATAAAGACAGTAAGATAAATTGAAAACCTTCTGTACTGATGGTATCAAATGGTTGTGACCAGTGGTACAAGGTCCAACTGGAGGCCAGTGACTAGCAGTATCTGAGCATAAACAAAAAAAAATCCACTTTATTTTCTTCCTTATAAGGGTGGTTAGATTCTGCAATAAACTTTCAAAAAACATAGTGGAGTATCTTGAAGTCATTTAAAATCTTAATGGACAAGATCCTGGAGAGCTGATCTCACTTTGACCAGTGGGTTGGACTAGGTGATCAGCAAAGATCCCATCCTATCTCTGTTGTACTGTGATTCTGCAATTGTGTAATAAAGTACATAGCATTCTTTTCTGTATTAGATTTGGTCATTCCTTTGCACCTGCCTTGACTTGACAATAAGATCCATAGACAAGTTTTATTCCTTAAATTTTTCACTAATAGAGAAAAGCAATCTGACTCTATTTTAAAGCATTTGGTTCCACTTCCTTGTTTTGCACCAGCAAACTCCCAGAAACTTTCATAGCCCTTCCCTCCGCCTTCTCTAATTTTGCCATTTATTTGAGGGAATATTTCAGCTAGGAAAGAAAGAAATCCTTCATCTCCTTATGCCTCAGTCTGGTGAGTAATTAGGATATGTTTGACTGTGAAGAGGTCACTCTTTGGTTACAGTGGATGAGAGCAAAGCATGGACTGCTTCGGAGGATATAATACGGGAGAAAAATGAAATGTTCAAGTGAGAAGATCAGGACAAGAAAGTAATTAGAAAGGAAAAAAATACAATGAAAAAAAAGGGAAAGCAAGATTCATGATTGAAGAAAAAAGTCACAATAAGGAAGGAATGAAAGGAAGAATGAGAGAGAAGAAAAGATATAAAAGAAATAGTACCAGGGTGTTATGGTTTGAGCTGGCAAAATGCCAACTGCCCAGTACAGAGTCAAAGGGTCCCCTCCCAGGGAAAGGAAGTGAGGGGGAAAATAAACTTAGAAATAAAGCTTTGAAATGGTAAGGTTTTTATATTTACACAAAAGAAAAGAAAATTTAAAACAGAATATGATATAACACGTATACATATGAATGTGAAAAGAAATAATAACACCTTCACCGAGATCGCGCCAGTTAATAACCCAGATTCCAACCACACAAACCCCAGAAAACCTCCCAAAAACTCTTCCGGAGAAACCTCCAGCGAGAGAGAGAGAAATTAACAAGAAAATGTTCACCTCCCTAGATAAACAACAGCGCGGACGGCAGTAGGGCCTAATTTCAGCAGTCCGAACAGCACGTCCTCCTGCGTCAGAAGCAGGGACTGCGAGACAGAAACTCCTCCTCCCTCTCTTTTTATACCCCTTGACACTTCTTGATGATGTCAGATGATATGAAATACCTCTTTGGTTGCTTAAGTCAGGTGATGTTTGCCCCTTCTAATCTATGTCACATCCTTTGAGACCTGCTAAAACTGAGGCCCAAATAAGGCCTAAACTGAAACTAAAGCCAAAACTACCACATAGGAAGAACTTAAAAATTTTTAAAAAAATGAATAAAAGCTAGTGAAGTATATTAAAGCATATATGTTAATAAAAAAGTGAAAATGTTCAACAAAAAACATATTTTGACTCTGTATATATGGTTTCCTAAGTTTTACAATTAAAAAATTAGAATTTTTAGGAGGAAATAGAGAAAAATCTAAGCACCAAAATCAACTTGTTTGAAGACATATATTAGTTCTGTAAAGGAACATGCCCTAAATAATAGTTATGAATTTCAAGCAATCTTTGAATATTTACACAATAAATAAACAAACATTGAAGAATATTTAAACTACAAATCTTATCATGTGTGTGAAAAATATCCTCTAACTTCAAAAACTGAAAAAAAATTAAATTATCTCTTTTTTAATTAGTATAATTAGTAGAATTCATTTCTACCATCTGTCTATGTTTCTTTACTTAATTTTTTAAGAGTGGAAACATGGAAAAAAAAGAAGAATAAGGAAATATAAAAAGAAGGGTGGAAAGGAAAAAAAGGCTCCAAAATGCTTAAATATTTTTTATTTAAATGTAGATTTTCCTCCCACTTTGGTTTTGCTAAATATATTACACTTAGTAATAATTAAGAAAAAAATTTCAGTAGAAACTTTAGTTAATATATTTGCTGAGATGTTAGATAAACTTAGAATTATGGAAGAAAAATGTTGAAATAGAGTGAAATAAAGGAAAAGGTACAACTAAATTCCAGTAATAACATGATCTCTATTTTTTTCAATTACATCATGTTCCAATACATTATTTATTTGTTGTGAATGAGGTTACAAATGTCATCTTATAATTCAGTAGGTTGTCACCATTGACTGATACAAATTTCTGTCTCATATTTGATTGTCAATGATAATCAAAATTTTATATTTCTACTAAAATATCACAACAATTTTTACCTAAAATTTTAATTATCAATTAATTTCCTATTGATTTCTGACTTTAGAATATCTATGAAACACTATGAAATCATAAATAATGGAAAAATTTAATTGTAAGACATAGGATAAGTGCATTTGGTACATATTACATTTTTGGTTTATTCAACCAGGTTATAATTTCTTGATATACCTTGAATTTCATGTTAATTTCATACTTGTAAATAGCAATTTAGTATGTTCCTATTTCTTTTGTTCTCTCATATATAGGCTTAAAATTGATTTATCAAATCAATGTAACAAATTGGTAAATGAAAAATCACTATGAAATATTGCTGCTCAAACACAATTAGTCTCTGCTCTCATATCTACTATTTAATTTATATTGCATTATTATAAAAGTTGAAGTACCCATCATATATTATGACAAACCTTACTCTGCACCCCAACTCAAATTTAGTTCTCTTTTGATGGAAACTTTCACATAAACAAGGATGAAAATGTTATTGAGAAGAAGAGTAAAAACTTTACCCCATTGAAATCAATGATTATTATTCTACTTCAAAAAAGGGAATTAGTTTTGTTTCTGGCATATTTCAGATATGCATTCTTTTGAAATACTCAGTTAAGTGCCTTTGGCTTTTATAACTGTAATACAGATGCAGGAGACCCATCAATTACCTAGGAGAGACTTAGACATCATGAACTGAATTTTACCTTAAGGGAATATTAAGAACAGACTTTGCAGAGCAGGGAAACCCACAGGGCTTCTTTTCGTTAAACATTAGTTAAGTTCTTTCCCTCATAATTTTTTGTTGTTTTTGTTTTGGGTTTTTTTTCTCA
>VWZD01004420.1:55625-94958 GCA_013396695.1 Sakesphorus luctuosus
AAAAAACAAAAACCCAAAAAACTGAATACCGAAACTGCCAAATTGTGAATCCTCACACATTTCGTCGGTGCCACCTAGTGGAGACACAGACCACTCCATCATCCCAGTAGGAAACGCTCCTTTTGCCTAACCCTTTACTCATCTACAGAAGGGTTTGGCTTCCAGCAGCTTTGTAAAGTGGCCTTCTAAGGTGTCTTTGTCATTTCTCCAGACAGCTATCAGATACAGGAGAAGAGAAAAACACCACACTCAGTGTGCTTGCCCTGGAGTCTGAAAGACTCTAGGAGAATTTGAAAACAAGTTGTCAAGAAACAATTAAAATATGTACCATTTTCTTCCTTCCTTTTTTTTTTTTTTTTTTGACAATAATTAAATTATCTCTAAATAAAAACCAGGCAAGGTGACACTAATCTTGAAAATAAGTACCATGCACAGCTTTTGTATCTAGATTTAATTCTTTGGTATTTTGCTATCTTCTTATTTTTTTTATATATAATATTTATTTTACATCCAGTCAGCACTGCAGTTTTCTCCACTCCAAAGAGTTAGATTCAGTACAAATCTATAACAGTGGGACTACAGCATTAACCAGGCACATACATCTCAGTTTTACCCACCAGCACAGAAAGTTGTCAACACTGTTAGAACTGCATGACATGTGGACACTGTAACTACTTAGATGCTCAGAGTTATAAATATTCTCTGACAACAGATTGAAAATTATACTGCACCCTCCTAAACAGCCACCTTAGGAACAAAGCATCTCAAGAGCCATTGTTGCAAAAAGACTGTGGTGTGGTGTAAGAGGTAGCAGATAGCACTTAGAAGCCGAAGTACGGTAGTTTTGTGCTGCAAAGTATAGTCTGAAAGAGCATCGTAAAAAGGAAAGAATGAATCATGAGCTTTTGTGTGTCAGAAATGATGCTCTAATGGGTGTCAGCTGTTAGCAGATTCCTGTCATTTAAACACTTAGAGTTAGTTCCCCATCCCTACTCTTCTCTAGGCTGAATTACCAAATCTTTATTTCTATGGGAAATCTTGCTATTCTTTTACTAAAGAGTAGGAGTTCTTTTATCCCCATGGTTTGAACACACATACATACACAAAAACACTCACATGAGCATATATGGACACAAGAGTAAGGTGGACTTCTAACTACACTGAAGCCCACAGCATTTTCTTGCTGATTTCAGCAGAGACAAGATCCCACCCCAGGAACTGCAAAGGATTTTCTGGCTGTTTCAAGGCTAACTCTATTTCCTGGGCCAGGAATTGCACACAAACACAACCAAATAACAGAGGATGGAAATCTGTAGGTAAGTGCACGAATAAAACAATGAAGCCAAGTAGCTCAGGCGTGATTAGAAAGGGGAAGGGCGTCTCCTTCTGCACTGTTGAATTGGCCATTAGTGTCAGAGTGGCTTTTAAATTTAGAGTAATTCTCCCCGTCTGTGCACTACTTGAGGTGTTCACCCAATGTTTGCCTGTATTATTAAAGGATTGAACTCTGTCAGAGGGCAAAAGCAAATTACCTGCAGGGAGTCAGAGGCCAGATGAGATATACCTTCACTGAGCTCTTTCCTTTAGTAACCAGTGGTAAAAGGCTACAAGGCAGCTTTTATGTAGATGTCACATCATTCACTGACTGGAACACCCAGCTGTGATAATAGCATAGGAAACAGGGGTGGGCAACCATTACTAATTCCTCCCTTATCCAACCTTGCTATTTGAATTATTAGCTAAATTGCCATTTTTGGAACTTATTTTTTTTCTGGTCTGCAGGTTCAGGAAGTTTATTTTACATGTTTAATTGTATATATTATTACCTATTTTTATCAGTGAGTGCTTATTTTGCCTCAGAAACATTTTTTCCTGCATTTTGTTAAGTATTTTGCAATGCTTGATAGTAACTATTACATATCCACAGGATGAACAACAATGAAAACACTTTTTAAGGTTTTATTGTCTATTAGAAAAGGAGATAATTCACATTTTTCCTAGAAAAAGTATTGAGATAAAGCTCAAAACTACTCAGTAATGATTATGGTATCTGAAGAAAAAAAATAATAAATTAATTCAAATACACATAAGAAAATATAAAGAAATTGCTGAATATGAACAAGACATAGAATTTTCCTAATTCCTCCCAGTCAGTTTGACTACAAAAGTATTAAAAGCAAATTTTGTAATGTTTTGTAATGAATTCTTTTCTTGCATTGGTTAATCCACATTATTTTTACTACTGAAAATACAATTGTATTTAGAAGGATGCAAGCCACAAACTTTTTTAAAAAATAGCAAACCAAAATTAATATGTTATTTTCTCATACCTTTTTTTTTTCAAATGTGAAAACACCCTAAAAATCTCAATTGCTCCTTCTTCTACATGCCATTAAGTAGGGAGTTACTGAGTGCAGGAGAGGGGTATAGTTGGTCTGTGATTCTCCATAGGCACTTTCTGCATATCTAAACTGCATATAGAACTCACTCAAACTAGAGCTCCATTGCCTCTAGCAATGTGTGTGCTCAGCATAACATCACAGAACAGTTTCAATTGGTTACAACTGATTTTCCTGTTTGCAGCTCATCAAAGCAGTCAGTTATTAAAAGCAAAATAAACAAAAAAAAGCTATTATTCCTTCCTTTCTTTTCTTTTTTTTTTTTTTCATTTCTGAAAGCCATTGTGAACCCATTCTGAAAATCTATGATCTCTGTATATCTCCATGCATGTTCTTCTATACCTTTCCTCATCTCCATAATACCTTTGAATTTTCCAGTCTCTCCTTCGGCCTTTACACCTTGCAGCTTTATTTCCAGTTTCCCATTCAGCTACCTCTGGTCCTGCATTGTTTATCTGAGAATTAAAGCCAACCAAAGACTTACTATGAGGACAGGTTTTGTCTTGGGTTTTATGATATCTCTCCATCTGTTTATCTTCTAGACTCTCTTCGCACCATGTTGTTGCATCAGAAATATTCCACATTATTCAAAGCAACCTGCTGATCTTCACACGCTCTCAGGAGTGGTAATTTCATATCCATATTTGTATGGTGTTACCTGAAGAAAAGGTCTTGCTTAGCAAAGAAGATGATGCTTGAAGCATTTGGTCCTCCCCACTGGAGAAGACTCTCTAAATTGAGTTGTTCCATTACGAAGCTATTCTAGTTCAGGAGCCATGTCTGAACCATACATGGTTAGAACATGTTAATTTTTGCATTTCAATCTGTGAATTTACTTTTTAGTCTTCTTTCTTACTTCTGACACTGATACTATTTCCTTGGGTAGTTCATGCCTATTCATTCATAATGATGTAGAAACTGCTGGATGGCAATTTTCATGGAAAAAACTCCGCAGGTTCAGGGAGGTATTTTTGGTTGGTTTGTTTGTTTGTTTTGTTGTTGGGGTTTTTTTTGTTTTCTTTTTTGGTGGATTTTCCTTTTTTTTTTTAATCACAGACTGAGAAGCATTTGGCAAGTGGAAATAATGGATTTTCTTCACTCCATGCTGGCATAATGTAGTATCACAAGTGGGAGGGGAATATATGCCCTAGCCAACTGTCAGCATGTATAGATTACATTTGCTCTTGATGTAGCCAGAATGCCATTAAGGCTGTAAGCAACATCACCCTTGGCAAGGAACAGGTTCCCTTTAAGGCTCAGAGGGACAGTGGAGTCTCATCTGGCTTTGGCAAAGAACTGGACTCCTTCCAGCATGTCTGGTACATGTCATTACAGAAAAACCACCAGGCATTGACACCAGCAAAAGGCTGCTGGTGCTTCTTTCATTCATAAAAGCTTCATTCTTCCCTAATAACGTCCCCTTTTCATCAACATTCGAGTTAAATAACAAGCAATCTTGGAAGGCCTCAAGCTTCTTTCCAAGTTGTTTATGGAAGAACAATTGAGCCTGAGCTCTTGGTGCAGCACCAGGAAAGTTTTGAAGGTAAACTGAGCCACAGGTGTAAGGATGTAATTTCACTTTTACAGAAATCTCTGGTGAACAAGATGTTCAGTCTGATTTTGCTGCCTAATCATGATGAAAAGTCATTCTGGCATAAGAAAAATCTTGACTGAGATCTGTATTTTTCATTAGGTTGAATTTTTATGATACTGACCATTATGTTAGACTCTTGTCTTTGTCCTAGTTAAAAACAGGTTAGTACCTCTTCCATTGTGATTATTTTTATCTCAGCTTTGTGCACAGGTGGGTTAACAATCAAATAGAAATAAGGTTGACCATTTAAATTGGTATTCACAGACCATGTCCCACTGTCTTAGACTGAAGATTAGCTCAGATTTACATCTACATCTTTTCATCAGCAATGTTTCAGTAGTCCAAACACTTATGATTAAGTTAGCTTAAAAATAGAGTATCATAATGAAAACAGTACTTAATTGTTCTTATGGAAATATGGAAGTTGAAGAGACTAATACCTCTAAAATTACAGACTATTCTGAGTTGGAAGGGACCCACAAGGACCACCAAGTCCAACTCTTAAGTGAATGGCCCATATTGGGACCAAACCCACAACCTTGGTATTATTAGCACCATGCTCTGACCAACTGAGCTCATCTCAGTCAGATACTTTATAACACCATTCAGCATCCTCAGATGAGGTCATGCTTCATATCAGAGCTGATATTTTATTGTAGTCTATTTGAGAAGTGTTTTTTCATTTCTGTCATATAAATTTAAATTGCTTTAGTAAAAAAAAAAATCTTCATATCTTCAGTGATGAAAATAAAGAAATAGAAGAATACCTATAGTAATGCATGAGAAAGGAAAAAATTCAAAGGTATAATATCTCTAGTTCAGACTTTCCAAATCTGACAATAAGATATAGAAAATGAATGGCTATTTGAACAAATCTATGAAAACAAGCTCATCTTATGGTATTGAATTTTAAGTTATTATAGGTTACTTTTTTTTACACTTGAATCCATCTCAACTATATGCATAAAAGGAAATTTAATTAATCAGTGGTATCTCAGACAGAATGTCTGCGATATCAGCACAATTGTCACTATAAAAATAGTGGCAAAAAGTCACCTAGTGCAGTGACCAACACAGAAATACTTTATAATAAAATTAAGGGAAATTAATTTGTCACCATTATCCTTGGTTACTCCAGGAACCAGATGTGACTGTGAAGGCTATTCAAACCACGAGTAAGAATCAATCAAACCTGACTCCCTTACACAGTCTTCATATACTACCACATCACATATTTATTTTCAGTTTATTGATGTTGTTGAAACCCAAGGTTGTAGATTTTGTGAAGGGACCAGTCTTTTTATATGGTTTAATTGTTGCATAATCTACTTACTGAATTTAATTTTGATCTCTGTTTGGGGTTCACAGGTTCATTATGCTGGATACGGAGATCATTTTATTTAGCAGTCACTTTAAATCTACTTCAATTTTGTGGCTATTCAGACTGCTATTACAGCAGTGTGATCCCCTCACCTTTCAGAACATGTATTTTCATGTTTTAGTTCCTGACCTAGCTGCAGTTCTCCAAATTGTTCTCTTAAAATTTCCTGATAACATCATATTTTTGACTGCTGAGAATTTTCCTCTCATCTCTCAGGACTAAGTTGTTCCTGATGCTTTTTAAATATACATTTATAAATATATAAATGCTTGTGTGTGAATTTGCAAAAATCATTGCTATTTTGAACTCTGCAGACTTTGCAATTTCCTTCAGTAAAAATATCACTTATGAAAAACATTTGAGCAATGCTGGCTCATAAAGAAAGAAAAGCATGCAAGGCTAGAACACCCCTTTCCTCTGTTCATTTACAGGTTTCACATACGTTCATAGTCAGAGGTCAGGTATGGAGATGACTAAATTTACCTTACAACTTTGCAACTGTTGTGGGAGACCTATAAAGTGCCCTTCTCAACCATCAGGGAGAACTGAAGTTTTTACCTGGGATTTGGGAGAAAAATAGGAGGGCAAGGGAAGAAGAAAATGGATGATCTTTGGGTTTGTTTGTATGATCATTTTGGTTTTGTTTGCAAAGAAAAGGTGAGTGTAAATCATACTCTGGGAGGAATTCTTTGAGTTCAATTGATTTGAATCAAACCCAAAGAACTCTGACCTCCTTTCCCCACATACTACTGTTTACAATTTTGGGGGTTTTGTTTGTTTGGGGGTTTTGTTTTGTTTCTTTTTTTTTTCTGTCTGTCACCTAAACTTTGGGCATCACCCTGTCATGAAATTAGGTTCACATAATTTTAAACCCAACACCAATGAGACTTCTATCACATATAGTCTAAGAGCCTTTCATAGTTTGCCAGCCATTATACTTTACAATGTTGCCTACATTCAGCTGTCATCATTTGCTTAACGCTGTTACTGGAAGTTCTTCAAGGCAAGAAAGAAAACAAAAAAAAAATCTTTATGTCCTGTTCTGTTCTGTGTCTAGGGTTCCTGGGATACCACTGAAACATAAATAATTACTTCAAAATACAGAAACAAAATACTGTGTCCCTTTCCTGTTACTTTTCTTCAGCTTCTTAGCAATTGTGATGCCTTGCTGCACTAAGTTAAAGAATGAACTTGTATCCAGTGTGCACATCCACCATAAAGGGTCTTACACAGTTGTAATTCAGCTCTCTTCAAAAAAGCTAAATACAAGTTGGAGAGGTGGGTAGAGATGAACTACATAAAGTTCAACAAAGGCAAATGCAGGGTCCTGCATCTGAGAAGGATTAACCTAATGCACCAGTACAGGCTGAGGGCTGATCTGCTGAAAAGAAGCTAAGTGGAGAAGGACGTGGGAATCCTGTTGTACAGCAAGTTGTCCATGATCAACCAGTGTGCCCTTGTGGCCAAGAAGGCTGATGATACCCTGGGATGCATTGAAAGGGCACTGCCAGCAGGTCAGGGGAGAGGTGATCCTGCCCCTCTACTCAGACCTGGGGAGACCACAGCTGGAGTGCTGTCCAGTTCCGGGCTCCTCAGTACAAGAAAGACATGGAGCTCCTGAAGCAAGTCCCATGGAGGGCTACTAAACTGATTAAGGGACTGAGTATCTCTATTATGAGGACAGGCTGAAGGAGCTGGGCCTGTTCAACCTCAAGAAGAGATGACTGGGAGGGACCTCATTCATGCCTCTAAGTATCTGAAGGGAGGGTGTTGAGAGTGGATCCAGGCTCTTCTCACTGGTGCAAAACAGCAGGACAAGAAGCAATGGGAAGTTCCACCTCAATAAGAGAAAGAACTTATTTACTGTGTGTGTGACTGTGCACTGGAACAGATTGCCAGTAAGACTGTGGAGTAGCCCTTGCTAGAGATATTCAAGAACCATGTGGACACAATCCTGTGCCATGCGCTCTGGCATGACCCTGCTTGAGCAGAGAGGTTGGACCTGATGACCCACTGTAGTCCCTTCCAAAATTATCTGTGATTCTCTCATTGAGCCCTCTATAAACAAGGTGGGTTTTTTTCTTTCTATCAATTGAGTTATTTCTGCAGCTCTTTTTTTCTTTGCCCCACTTTCCCAGTTTAGGCAACAGAACTACATTCAGGACTTCAATATTAGTGTCATCAGTGCTGTGCAAATGTGACCTCAACTTCCCACCCTTAGTCTTTGATTTATACCTCTGAGAAATGCACAAACATCTTTTGACACTTCATTTGAACTGCTAATGTTGAACTGGTTATCCCAAAGTTGACTTCTGTGGGCAGATTGGTATATACTGCAGTAGTAATACTAAACTTAGCTATTTGAAAGTATTCTGGATGTAGGTCCATCTTGCAAACCAAAGCCATTTTTATTTCCTATGACTGCTTATCGTTATGGCTCTGCTTCATGAACAAAGACTTGGGAAGGGTTTATCCACTTGAGTGTTTCCTTCGAGCCTGCACAGTGGATTTTTTAGGTTAGGCACAGTGTGCACAGAACTGGCCCCACCGTTTAAGTCCTAAGGTTCATCTGCCATGGCCGAGCGAGATTGGACGGTGACAGTGAAGTTCTCAGGACTAGAACCTACAGCCCTGGGTAATCCCAGGAGGTCTCCCATCCAAGTACTAACCGAGGCTGACCCTCCTTAGCTTCCAAGATCTGACGGGATCAGGCATCAGGGTGGCATGGCCGTAGTTATGACTGCTTATATTTTTTTGTTTTCTGCAGTTTTAAAAGGAAAGTATTTTATGTTCTAGACAGTCACACCAGTGTCTCAGGACTCCAGTAACTCTTTGATGTCCCTCTTGCTTGGGGGCACCCCATGGTCATGTTGATGAAAAAGCTCAGGCTGTAGTCCTAATCTATTTAATATTTTTTTTTATACCACCAGGATCTTTTTTTAACTCTGAACTTTGTGTTTTATTTACCACAATGCCTCACAACATTTTCAAAATTCTACATGTTCACCTGATTACAATTATATACCATTTCAATCCATGGAAGAAATTACTGTCAGCCTTAAGATTAATATGCACCCACTATTTGCGCACAATTTTTTAAAGGAAGGGGATGCTAGGCTGCAGTATGAGTATGATGACATAACATGCTGTCATACCAGGTTGATTTTGGATGTAGGTTATCAATATCATGAAAAGGAGCGTTCTGGAAGAAAGTGTATTGTCCTAAAAGCCCTATGGTCTAAGTAATTGAATGCCTGGACTAGATAGAAGAAGAGAAACTCATTCCTAACAGATATGTGAAGGACTGTTCTGTAGTGCTAAGTCACTGGGTCCCAGTTAATAATGTTAGTCTTGGAAATTAATTTGTAAAGTTAATAAGCTATTCCCATGAATGAAAGTGGGAATTCTACAAAACTGATTTCTGAGTTCATTCTTCTTGTAAGAAGGTAAGGAAATTAGTGCAGTTGTTTCTATGTGCTAAAAATAATATGATAATGGACCAGTCATAAAAAAACCTCTTTTGAAATAAATTTTATAAATGGAAGTACAAAAGTAGTTTCTTACATAAAGGAATAGAAAAATAGAAAGGTTTTCACTTTCTGCATACAGTACACAGACCATAAAGTATATACTTTTCTCAGCAGGATACAAAAAGTAATTTGTTCTTACTTTAATATAAAGCCTGTATTAAGTGTATCTTTCATTGCCACTGAAGTCAGTCATTTAGCAGTGTGTGGCCTCTGCAATCAGAACAATGATGTCAAGAACAGTTTAAAAATCTTAGTGCTACCACTACACTGTTAGTCAGAAATCTATTTTAAAGTGAACATGTAATTTTCAGTCAGTGTATATAAATTTAAATAATCACTTCATTTGCAGCTCCAAGTTACACAAGTCATCAGAAAAAATTTCTTTAAGAGCACAGAAATTTGCTTTATACGTGACTGACACTGTGCTTATGCAACAATAAGGTCTATGTCTCTTGATGAAGAGTTTACTTTTTCCATTTTTTGTGTGCTCTGGCCTGTACCCACCATCACACACTAAATAGGCTCTGTTAAAAAAATGTGTAAGGAGAAGGAATTTCATTATATTCCTGAATGTGTGGCTAAATCAGTTGGATATATTCAGGTATCTTTAAATACTTTGTAGGGAACAATTTACCTTATAAATGCTATTACAAATAATCCTCCCATTAAAACCATATATTTAAATGTATTTTGTATTTGTATGTGTGTGTTGATTAACTCCACATATCCACAAGTCAGAATATGACTGCGCAGCGTAAACTGGTTTTGGGGTGGAGAGGTAAATTTTCATGTATTTACATGCCATGCAAAGCTACATTTATTCGTTTTTATACACTGGGTAATCTAAACTTTATAGACAAAGATGGGTTTACATATGACTATTTTCAGGGAGAGGACAGAGAACATACTTGGAGAAGAAATGCTATAGATCTATATTTAAATAGAGAAATAGATTAATAAGTAGATTTTCTAAGAAATGTTAAACAACATAGATAGATAGATAGATAGATAGATACATACATACATACATACATACATACGTACATATGTACGTACATACGTACATACATAGACAGGATTCATTTTCATTGGTTTGCCTGCTACATTTGAATCTCCTTTTTTAACGAATTCAAGCTTATTATATTTTTACATACTAAGCAGACATATCTGAGAAAGACAAGTTCATCTGCAGACTACCCAGAAGTGTTCTGTTCACAGAAAAAAAAAAAAAAATATGAGGATAATAATGGATACTCTTAATAAAAAGGTCTGTCAGACTTTCCATAAAGTACTTTATTCAAAAACATGTCCATAAACTTGTTCGTTATATGCATTATATGTTTTCTGTGTATCCCTTGTTTGCTTGACTTCTCATTAGAAAAGGGGACTGAAGTTCAGAACAAATACAGCATCATCATTATATACGAATTATGCTTTATGCAACATCCCATATCATACCTGACAGTCATAGTTTTTGACTTGCAGCCTATGAATTTAAAGATATATTACACAGATATATTTGCTTTTATTCTTATTCCATAAAATTACTTGCGCATATAACTTTGAATAATAAATGTGGAGAAGTTCAAAATATTTCTCACACCATAAATAATAATTGTTAATTTCTGCTGTAATGGTACAGATTGTGATAGTTAATGTTCAAAAATATCAATTTTCCAGTTGTTTTTTTTTTTTTTTAAATCTATATGCTTTTAAGAAAAGACACTTTGAATGGAAATGAGACCTTGAGTAATTTAATGAGCTATATTTTCTGATATGAAAGTTTCACCACAACCACATTTATTCTGTTTGTGTCTTAATATTTCCTTGGATAATGACGTCTCTTAGACCTTTACTCTTTTAAAAATTTACATTTGTGCCTACTTGTTCATATGATCAAAGTTTAACTTAAATAACTTCATAATATCTGTCACCCTAATTTCTTCAGATTCCCAGAAGACATTGCCTTTTATTTTTTTTTCATCTGAAGAGAGACCTGGGTCAGGTGAACTTTTTATATTTCTTTAGCTGTATTTATGTTTTTTATATTTTTATATTTCTTTAGCATCTTCTTTCTTGTTTATCTTCTTGTTCTACCTTCAGTATAATGGAATGAGTAGAGCTCATTCCAGAGGCACAAGATAATTCTAAGACCTTAAGAGATCTGTCCAGTTTTATGTGTCAGTAAGCAATTATAACCTCAATTTTGTGTTAAATGGTAAATCATGTACTTTATGATTGCAAAATTCAGTCTTATTTCTTGTTTTACTTAGTTTAATAATATTAATTTTTGATTCAATGCCACTAATAATCCTTTATTGTCTTTACTGTCTGGCCTGTAAATAGAATAAAGACAAGAAAATGAGTGTCTAATATGTGTGTAATTTATAGATATATGTATGAATTTATACACAAATACAGGATTTGATTTATGTCTTTATCACTAGGCTTTATAATAGGATTAATCAGAAGAGGCTAAGATGAGAACTGAGGGGCAGCATCATGCCCAGGAACAGAGTAATGTTGAAACATTTAGTAAACAGAAGCACAGAGTCTCAGCTCACAGGGGAAGGAAAGGGACACAGAGAATTGAACTGCAGTTTGGGGTGGGACAATGGTGCACAGCCTGTCAGAAAAACAAAATAGTAAGAGAAGAGGAAGAGACATTCAACAACAGTTCACAAGGGGAGGCAGTCAGGGAGGATGATTCAGCAGCTTAGGAGAGCCACGATTAAAGGTGATGATGTCAGCTGGGGGCGAAGTCTTCAACATTCAAGAAGAGGAGAAAGGATGATGACTGGAAACGATTGGGAAAAAAGGTAAAGAATCTTGGACGGCAAGAGATGTTGGAATTAACAGGGGTGACTGCAGTGCAATGGTACATCCTTACGAAACTAAGATTTTGTGAATCAGATCTTTAGAGTCAGTCTTGCTGACAAAATGTACAGTCTTGCTAAAATCATGAGGACCCTCTTACAGACCCATGTTAATTACCTTTTGCCATGTTCACAGGATGTGTTTAAAGGGTTTCAGTAGTAATAAGCAATCCAGGATAAGAACTGAATATAAATACTTCATATTGCACTTCTTTTGGGGTGTTGTATCATCACATATTTCTAGACCAAAGCTCTGTATACGCTACTGAGTCTTCTAATTGTGTTAAAAAGCCATGAAGAATATTTTAATGGGGATAGAATAACAAAAAAAAAAAAAGTAAACAAGCTTCATTGTCCTCTCATGTTACTTATTTTGGATTAATAGGGGAAAATAGTGCTAAATGCTCCTCTAACAGAACACATTAAAGCCCCTCAAACTCAGTGGAACATGTTTATAGTGATACTAATGAACTGTGGGTTTTTTGTAATTTTATTTCACCGGTCTTTTTTATCCTCTCAAACCCTACCCAACTTTTCTCCATCTTTAATGCCTTTATTTAGTAGTGAAAGAATATCTTCTTTTTCTGCCTGATGAATTAAAGGAATGTCATAAAAAAGCATTCCTGAGCATCAAAATAACTGAGGTTATCTGATGGATTAAAAATGTCTGCTGTGCAGTCAGCACGTATCTCTTCCCCTCCCATGCAGAATACATATAAATGAGAAACATAATCACATACTACACAACAACATACATTTTATTTCCTTTAACTGTACCACAGTGATCCTGCATGTTAAAAAAACCACTTTTACTTTAAAGGGAGATAGTTGTTTCAGTCAGAATTTGTAAATTCTGTTAGTTCTCCAGTATCCTGGTTATTTATATATTCAAATAAATGCATTAAAAATATTTGTGCATATTTGTTGTGACCTTTTGTATTCATATATTTGTTCTCCAAGTGGCTGATTAAAAAATTCTGTTCAGGAAGAAAAAGAAATCTCATGTCTTTCTTGCAGTTCTCATGCTCAATGAAAACTTTAACACAAATCAGGAAGAATTCTGATGAAAAAAATATTGCATTAAATAGGTAGGGCTACTGACTTATGAGGTTTGGCTTGGCTTGGCGTTTTTGTATCTAGAAGCAGTTTTTACTGAATGAGGTGGGTGTACGTGTCCTGGTTTTAACTAGGGTAGAGTTAATTTATAAAATTTTGAAACTTAAGCTGGCTATTTAAGGTGACCTTAGTTGTTTGGAAAAATGGGCCAACAGAAACCTCAGAAATCCAAAAAAGCAAATAAAGAGTCCTGTATGGAGCAATGTCTTTCAGAAGTACCGGCTAGGTGCTGTTGGGCTTGAAAACACAATTGTAGGAAAAAACTTGTGATGCCTCATGGAGAGCAGCCTGAACATAAGTCACTGTTGTGCCCCTGTGGCAAAGAAAACCAGTCATATCAGAGGATGTATCAGGAAGACAGTAGTTAGCAGGGTAAGGGAAATGATTTTTCCTTTTAATTCAGTGCTTGCAAGACAGATTCTTGAGCTTGGAGCTCTCAGATATTTTAAGAATTTGAAAAGACTGGAGAAAGTCCAGTGAAGGGTCTCCAAAATGGTGTGCCACTGGAGTACATGACACACAAGAAAGAGACCAAGAGAACTGAGTTTGCTCAAGCAGATGAAACAAATAATAATGGAGACCTACTTTTTTTCTAAAAATAGATGGGTATATAGGAGACAGAGCTAGAGTCTTTTCAGAGATTAGAATCATTACATTTGGAAAAGACCTCTAAGATTACCAAGTCCAACCATTAATTCAGTGTTGCTTTTTCTTAATTTCTGTAAGATTAGATGGGAAAGTGAAAGCAAGCTGTTTATACATACTTAGAAGATCAGAAATGTGTTTGTTGGCACCAAGAATTGTCCTCTTACATAGTTCACTCCATTTTCACCTTTAGCAAAATTTATTGGCCTCTTATCCTGGGAAAGTCACTTATTTTTAGAGCTATTGCTGTAAAACTACTTGGGCAAAACACATTTTTCTGTTCTTTTTCTTTCTTTCATCTTAGTGCTTGGAAGCCACAAACTATTTAGCTTTGAAAAATACTGATTTCATAGAATCATGGAGTAGTTTGGGTTGGAAGGGACCTTAAAGACCATCTTGCTCCAATATCCCTGTCATGAACAGAGAACCTTTCACTAGACCAGATTGCTCAGTCTCACCCAACCTGGCCTTGAACACTTCCAGGGAAGGGACATCCACAGCTTTTCTGAGAACCTGTTAGGCATGTTAGGGAGCCCCAAAAGCAACACATCATGGGTTTCCTTTTCCATGGAAGACCACTTGCAAAGAAGTAGTACAAAAGGCATTGACCAGAAGTTGCAACAAAGAGGGCAGTCAAACTCTGCAACAGGAAACTAGAAAGGCTGTGGAAGCAGCTGCCTTGGAGCTATTCAGCACTTCACCAGCCAGAGCCATGAGCAAGTAATGTGGCCCTGCTTTGGTCAAAGGGCTAGACTATCCATGTTGCCTCCAGAGAACTCTTTCAACCTAAACTATTCAGTAATTCTGTGATTTTAACTAACTAACTAAATAAAAAAATTTAAAAAGAGAGAGAATAAGTAGACTTTAGTTCAGCTTTGTATCTCAGATACTACAGAATTAGAAATCTTATACTAGTAATCTGAACTACTCATCTATAGCAAACCAGTGCAAGACACTCTGCTGATTATGGAATAGTTTTGATGGTTAACCTGGGAAAAAAAGGGACTAATTACAGCTAAAGTGAAAGCTGTTGAATCCCATTTCCCCTAAAATCATTCTTGTCACAGTCCGTTCACCAGCTTAGGTATATTACTGAACTTTTACTACTAACAGTGTCTTAATTCTAGAGCTTTCCCAAATAAGTCAGCAAAAACCTTCTATCTTTTTTGACGGATTCACATTAATACAATTTTTATTGAAAAATATCCATCTAGTTTTGCATCTCAAATTCAAAAATATCATTACCAGTTGTACTATCAGCTGATCCTCCTACTGATGCTGATGTATATTTGACCTTCTTTTCCAGCCAGAGGGCTGATTATATCACTAACAGCCAAAAAACCCAACCACACACAAATGATCAATTCTCAGGCATTTGGTTCTATCCAGTTTATTTTTCTGCCCATACTGTGACTGAATACTAATGTCTGAAAATCAAAGCAACAGGACTAAAATATATCCTCTTCTTGTAGTGTTGTTTTTGTGTTTGTTTTTTATCTTATGCAAAATATTTATACTTTTCTGTAAACACTACACTTTTCTGTAAACTTTACAAGCAGGAGAACTTTTCCCACAATACATTATAAAACTTTATTTGGTTTAGTAATAAGGATCTAAAATCTTATGGGCGGGGTGGGGAGTATATTTAAAAAGTATTTTTTAAAAAAATATGTTGCTCAAAACAAATAATTTTGTGGACACCTTCATGAAGGAAGTGAAAACCTTGATCAGTTCCAATGAGATCAAAGACTGGAAAGAAAATGGTTGAGGAAAGTTTTGGACTATGATCATCTCCAAAAGTGCTTTTTTTTCTTGTTGTTGTCTTCTTTATGTGTAGAGATACAGAATTGACAGAGATCAACGGATGCTATTTACAGTACTATTCATTCAGCTACACTTTGTGCATTATCTGAAAAATTTAATTATTCCAGATTGCTCTGTCCCATTAGTAGTTCATTCATCTGACCACTGAGATAGGCTTTCTGCATTCTTGCTGATAAGCGTGAAGTGGTTCCTGGAATAAATCTAAGGATTTTTTGGCTAGTAGTATTTAATATTATCCAGGATGGATTCCAATGTTCGCTGTGTTTTTCTGCTTTTCCTGGTATTCAAGTTTTTCAGTATGTGCTTGTTAGACATGAACACCATGAATGTGATGCCGTTATTCGCAAATGTTTGATCTCTGAAAAAATGGAGAAATATGCCTTGCTATCTCTAAGCATGGTGCAAAAGATTGAATAAAGTGGTGATACTCATTTCTTGATTTCCAGATGACTGAGTTTTCCAGTGTCACTAATATGCACACACTTACAATTTCACTCCAACAAATCCCAGTCTTTTCTCAAAGGACTTCTCCATTTCACCCAGCGTGCGCTCCTGGCAGCAATGAATTGGTGATCAGTTTGCAGTGAGTCTTTTGCCTCATTCCAAAGGAAAACAGAACGTTTGCCAGAACACATACTTGTATTTCTGTCTTGCAAATCCAGGAGACAGATAAATCACATCGTGAAGAGGATCACTTAATTTCTTTGATTTGCATCCCAATTTCCTGCCAAAATAATAGCTGAGGTTTTCTTACTCTTCACAACTTTATGTCTATTGAAGCCATTACACATAGGCCAGTGCCTCTTTGGTACAAGAGGTTAACTTTAACCTACTTTCTTGATATAAGTTTATACTTTTATAACATAGTATATAAGTTAAAATCAACATTGTTTCATAATGTGTGAGCATCACCATATATTTATAGTGTATTTCCATATATGAGTTATGTATATATATGAGTATGGATATTATGTGAGACAGATATTCTCACATAGAGAATGAGAATATCTAAAATGTGGAACCTTGGAGGCACTATGGCTAAAAATTCATGGTTTTCCAGAATTCTATATCAATTTGGAAGTTCTTGCAGATTTCTAAAGCAGAAATTAAAAACTAAGACAGAAACAGAAATTGAAACAAACTAAAAATAAATTATCTTATTTTTTGTGCTTTTTTTTCAGTTAACCAATGCCTAGCTCTGACCCAAAATTATTGCAAAGGAGTTGGAAAGTTTAGCTATTTGAAGACAACTGATTATACAAAATCTACCCATCAGCCTGGGGTGCTAGAAAACAGAACTATCTGCTAAGCTTTCTGAATGCCTCAGACATTTCTCATTGTTGAAATAATCAAGGAGAACTGGGGCTTCCCTGTATTCTTATACACACACACACACACATATATATATTTAAAAACCCATAATATTTGGAATTTCCTATATGTCTCATTTATAGTATTGCTCAAAAATTCACAAAAATTGTCTCCAACTATTTTTGCTTTTTATTCTAGATGAAGATTTCACTTTTACAAGATTTTTTTTTTAATTAAAAATATTTAGTGTTGGAAGTCCCAACAATTCACAGTCTGATAATACACCCAATCTTTGATTAATGTGGCCATTTTCTGACAAAAAGAAATACCACTAAGGAAAAACACTATCTGAGGAATTTACTATATTGAGCCCATCACATAAGTCAATGGCCAAGAACTTAATGTGCCAATATTCTGAGGATACAAGTTAACACTTACTATTACAGAATGCTTACAAGATTCTCCCTAACAGGTCATTGAGGATGATACAAAAACTGCTGATGACACAGCCAGTCAGTGTAGCCAGAGAGGTTAAAAACACTAGTGTTTTTGCAGGGTGACAAGAACCAGGAAAAGACTATGAGATGAAAAAATACAAAGTACAGAGACTGAAATGACAGGTATAAACATTGTAAATTATATTCTGAGAAAGGCCACAGTGTGTGCCAGCAAAGAGAATTGCTGGCTATCAAAGTCTTGGAGGTGGAGAAGATGAGGAAAGGAAGAAAAAAGAGGTGTGTAGTTATAAACTGCCTAATGGGAACTTATCTCATACTTTGCTGACCTAGCAGAAATATTTGTGTTGCCTGATGGCAGCTCTTTTCACAGCTCAACAGGCACTAGGTTTTCTACCATATACGAGTTTTTCCTAGTTTTCACTGTTCTGTCTGGAAATGACAAAATGAAAAAGTAGCTGGTTTTGACACATCTGCTTTCTCCCAAACCGGTCAATGTACGTTTGTTGGGTCATTTCTTGATAGTCAGGAGCTAAGGAAAAATAAATTTGTTCTATATTTGCCACTGGCAACGGGTGGCCTTAGAGGTAAAACAGATATAAGAATGGAGCTATGAATAACTCCCACCATCTATCTTCTTTTACTGTGATACTGGGAAAAGAAGGAAAATGGGCTGCAAGACTAAGGACTAGAGAACTTTAGGGCACAGTGATGAAGAAAAAAAGCCATTAATAACTGCACCACTGCTAATCTCATAATGCTTTTATGTTAGACAAGTATAGGTTTACATAAAATAAAGCCAACAACAGTATGATGAAGTCTATCATCAATGTATGAAACTGTTGGTGCTAGTTCTTCCCTCAAATATGTACATGTAAGACTTCCATGTAAAAAGTTTTAGATGTCTATTTTTACAACAACTTTTGTAAGATTTCCACGTAAAAATGAATCACAGAATGGGTCAGGTAGGACAGGACTGTACAGTGGGTCATCTGGTCCAACCTACCTGTTCAAGCGGAGCCATCCTAGAGCACATGGCACAGGATTGTGTCCAGACAGTTCTTGAATATCTCCAGTGAAAGAGACTCCACACATCTCTAGACAATCTGCTCCAGTGTGTGCTGACCTGCACAGTAAAGAAGTTCTTCCTCATATTAAAGTGGAACTTCCTGTGCATCAGTTTTTGCACCTTGCCTTGTGTCCTATTGCTTGGCACCACCAAGAAGAAAGTGATCCATCATCTTGACTCCTTCCCTTCAGATACTTTTAGGCATGAGCAGGTCCCCCCTCAGTCATCTCTTCTTGAGGCTGAACAGGCCTAGCTCCCACAGTCTATCCTCATAACAGAGATGCTGCAGGCCTTTAATCAATTTAGTAGCCCTCCCCTTAGGGACTTGCTTCAGGAGCTCCATGTCTCTGTTGTACTGAGGAGCCCAGAACTGGACACAGCACTCCAGCTGTGGTCTCACCAGAGCTGAGCAAAGCTGTGGGATCACCCCCCTCAACCTGCTGGCAATGCTCAATTGAAGTTCTTTTTTTCTTTAAATCAGCAGAGGTCTCAGTATCTCAGCCAAAAAATACAGCTATTGTCCTGTTTAAACATGCTAATTTATTAAACTTAATAAGTTACAAACTCAGTGTATGTTGTGGAATAACTCATTGTTTTCTGTCCATAGAAAGGGACAAGAACAGACAAGAAGTTTAATAGCTTCTGATTAATGAGATTTACAGGAATGAAGATCATTACTTGTCAGGTTTTTAACTAAATCAGAGAACTGCTGATTATCAAGTTCTTGAACCAATTGTTCAGTATGAAATGGTCAAAAAAATGATACCCAGTCTGTAAAAAAATGTAAAAATACTAAAACCTAACATGATTCTGAAAGTGCTATACACAGAGAAACATAGACCATCTGGTCTTTAGAGAGCATAAATCCAATTAAGAGTAATGGAGCATGCGAATTCATGCCAGCTGAGGATCTGACCCCAGCTTTGGTCAATGAATTACTATTTTTTTTTCCTTATTGTTGTGACTATATTTATGTCTGTATTTTGAAGAGAAAATAACTGGTATTACTTCCATTAAAAAGTACATTGTGTTTTGGCTGACTTCTCTGACAGTGACACATTAAGGACATTAATCTAGGATAGAGGTCCCTGTGATAAGCACCAACAGGTTTTTCTGCTAAATATCCAAATATTGAGCAGTACAAGTCCACTTAGAAAGGCTCAAAATAAATTAATCATATTACTCAATATAGGAAGGAAATAGTGCACTATCCTAAGAGTGACACAGCTGATGTATCTCTTCTGCATTATAATGAATTACTGAAACTACGTAAAAATAATTGAAGTATATACATTATTATAAAAAGAATTTAATAAAAATATCAAAACATCCACAGGCTCAGTTGAGATAAACAACTTACGGGGCAACAAACCCTTCAAAGTGAAGAGCAATTCAAGAACAAAATAATTAAACTGAGTTATAGGGTGTTAGAGAACATGTACGCCTTTATTAATTTTACAGTATAGTGTGCAACCTTTTTTTCCCATTAAGGTTAATGGTAGAACACCCATTGACATAAAAACTGCCAGTATTTCATTCACTGTATTTAGAAAGTACAGATCACATGTATCAACTGTGTGTAAAACAATTGATGTGAAAACTTTAAACCAAATTTCTATGACATTTTTAATAGTTGTTCCCTGGCTGGCCAACAACACTGCATCTGCTGGCCAACAGCACTGCATCTCAAAATGTAATTATCAGGCCTTCTCTCTCTCTGGTAGAGTCTAATAAATTGTTAGACTAATACAAAAGTTCTTTAAAAACAATGATAAGCTTTCCAGCAACCCCTCTGAGTTTGCATTGGTTAAGAAAGCCCTAAAAGTTGTAATAATGACAGGAGTAGCAAGAGATAAGAAAATTTCCCTGCAAAGAACAATAAAGTAAAAAAAAAATGTATTTTTCTGACAAATATTATTTGAAATTACTCTTTGCTGAGTTCCTAGATGTAGGGATATTGCATGACTCTGTTTACAAATAATTTTAAAACCATGATATTGTTAGTGTTTGCATAACTTTTTGGGGCTTTTGCTTGTGTGAATGACACTTCATCCAGCCAAGATCTCTATTTGCACTTATTTACTGTCACTGAGATGCCTTGATAAGAAAATTGACTAGTTCAATTTCTCTCCCCTATGTGAAGTGGAACGAGATCAGAACAAAGACAGATTCATGTAATCATCCATTTGTTCTTTTTGGGTAAAATATTAATATTAACAACCTTTACTGAATGCTGGAACACATAAAACTGGTAGCTTTACTACCATTCACACAAGGTTATAGGGACTGCATACAAAAGGATTAAAAGTAGCTGTGCCTCATGCTCTGTAATGCCCCAAATATGTAAAATAGGTTGGAACTACAGCTTGCTGCTACTCTTTTTTTCATTCATGGATTCTGAACATCTCTTCATATTAAATATAGTACCACTGATATCATCTAGAGTATCTGTTGGTCATGGCAGATAATAAAGTAATATTTTATTATATTGTATGCGTTGTAAAGAGACTTATCATGTTATAAAGAAGGAGGCAGTCATGAGTTTTACATGGTCTTTAGTTATTGTTATTGAGCTATTTTTTATATTGTAAATACTTTCAGATTAATTAATTTCAGAAATTGGATTCTGTAATTTACTTTTCCAAATACTTTTCTTTACTATAAATTTTTAAAAGGTTTTTTTCTGGTATTTTAAAATTATTTTTGATAGCCCGTGTATGAGAGACACATGTAGTCTCCACCTTCTCACTAGTGGTGGTTGAAAACTCTATGGAAAAAGATCTGCATCTCATCCATGAAAAAATATATCTTTCCTATTTTAAAAAACATGAGAAAAATATTATCTATGGAAATTGGTGTTAGTTTGATTGGTGTTAATACTGTTCCTTTAGTTCAAAGAGTTCAAGAATTAACAGCATATGGTCCATGGAATACTGAAAGTACATATTTTTAATATGCTATTTTATATGTCATCTTACTTGGTTTTTTCATGGAGATTCACATATAGAGAGAAATTAGGATCACAAAAGGTGATCAGATTAGATGATCTGAATGTTTAATCTTTGATTTTTATCAGGTTATATTAATTATGAGTTCAATTGTATATTCTAGTTGGAATGGGACACAAAAGAGTCACTGTGTATACATAATTGTAGGACAGATGTTTCAGTATGTAGACAATTCTTTATTCCTACAATATTTTATTATCATTGTGACTTTGTAAGAGCAGCCAGAAGGAAAACATGATACAACTGTCATAGGATATGAACATTATTCGGTAAAGTGCAACAGCAAGTTGAGTAACTATTTCAAAAGGGTACTGTAAGTTTTCTGAGTATGTTATTTTTAGAGCTGTGGGCACCTGGTAATTTAGAGTGATGAAGAGTTCAATACGTCTTTGTCCCAGCTGATATTTATCTATCATGCAGTGTGTGACTAGATCCCAGTGGAGTATATATAATAATTAGACCTACACTTTCCTAACTGTCTCCTTGATTCGCTTGTGGGTTAAAGGGCACAGTCTGAAACTCTGTTCTGTTAAAAACATATTAAATATGATATTAGTGGTCTAAAGCTTATACTTCCCTAGAGACTCCCACTTTTAATAACCTCCATGATAATAGATAAAGCAGAGGGCAGTAATCATTACTGAAATGGATTTTCTGGCAGAATTAGACACCACCTCCAGGAATCAATAATCATTTTAAGCTAACGGGGTGATTAAATGACCTTCTTTTTATTTTCCTTCATGTTGAGTTGGTTTTTATCTTGATTTAGAGACACACAGCCAGAATAAAGATAAACAGAGGACTGGCAGCATTACAGAATCAGAGTGAGGCCTATGCCTTAGACAAGTAAAAGCATTTTACTTTAATGAATGTCCAATCTGTGACTTCTGAAGAATTACTATAAAAATTCTAGATGCAGAATATATTAATGGATTATACCCCAGGATAGTTCTTGTTTTTAAAAGATTTGCACCATTACTTTTGCTGCAGCAGGTGCTATGTTTCTATATTTAGTAATTTATTGCTCCAGAACTTCCTTGAGGATATCTGTGTTGAATAATAACACTTTCATTAATCCTTTCTTTTTCTACATCCTCTTGGTCTCTGTGAAGGAGTATTAGATGACTACATGTCTTTCTTCCCTCACAAAGGAGGGAGAGCGAGAAGTACCTAACTTCAGCACACTGATGTTTTGATTAGCTACAGCTAACCAGGTAAGATTGTTGTAAAGTTGACTTTAAATTCTTCTGAGATTTAGTTTGACTTCTTGAAATCCAAAGATCTGTAGGGTATTTTCCCTGTCTTCTGAAAAATACCATGTGGTGAGGTGGGGGCATTTTTGTTTATTTCTCATATAAGAGAAAGATGTTTAAGTCTAACCAAAAGATTAGAATGCTGAATGATGAATGTCCCCAAAATATTGTATGGAATAGAAATGTCTAGACACCCACAGAAAACCCCACAAAAATTATTGTGTTGTAAAGTAAACAAAGTTTCGCGGAGACAAAGGACTTCACCACACAAACCCATAGGATTTAAGTGAAGACATTTTATTCCACACAGCACACAGATTATATAGGGTTACAGGTACATCTTATTGGCTAAAAAGGTCTCACCCCAAGCACATTAGAACTTTTAATTGGATACAAGCTTATATCTCACAAGCCCAATGTTCACATTATCTCATCCTGATGTTTTGAGGTTTGTGTCCGGAGTAGAGCCAGGCCTGGGAGTACTCCCCAGGATGAGCTAGTAGGGAGTAACTGAGGCCTAACGGACAAACAGCAGGTGTGACCTTGCTTTTACTGCCATATCTGCAGAATCCTCTTTTGCTGGGATATCAGCAGAATTCTCATGGCTAGAGCAGTTGAATTCTCATGGCCAGAGCAGTTTGGATTGCTCAGAAATTCACTTTCTGCAACAGTGTTGTCTCTACAAGTTTGAAGAATTGGAGATGAGCATATGACAATAGCATATAATATAGTACATAATCCATAGGGATACTTGTACTTGCAGAGTACATTGCACTCTCCCTTAAAAGAACTGTTCAAGGCTGATTATCAAGCACCTATTAAATATTTGCTGTTGTGTTTGGTTGTTTTTTGTTTTTTGGGGTTTTTTTGCAAAAGTTTATCTGTAGAAATAGAAAAGCACCTGTGAAATTGAGTTTAGGTTTCATTGAAAAAGCAAAAGTAACCATTTCAAATGTGAGGGGTTTTTCTACCCATTTAGAATAAAACATGCATGTATTTCAGACATTTATTCTGGGACCCTTTATGTCTGATCCAACATCAAACAGCAGAGCATCGTGCCCTTGGCAGGGAGGGGTCAATACTGATGAGGCAACTGCAGCAGAAAGAGAGCACAGCTGAGTTGACACTGTTCTCCCTCGTTCACTTGGTCTCCAAACTCCTATTTACTCTTACAAACTCTTGCAATGTCTTTCAGTTCCTGACTTCACTGCTTTTCTCCACTGAGTGTGTCAGATGTCATGAGAGCTTCTTAAACTCCACAAAATGCTCTGACATAGAGGATTAAGACATTGTTTGTCACCCAAAGGCAGGAAATGACAGCTTATCTTTGCCAGTAGAAGTTTCCCCTGGGACAGACTGATTAAACTGGATGAGAAACTAACACTTACAGTGTTGGAAGGGTTTGGATCTGATGTACAATATATGGCTGTGAAGGTGGCAGCATAATGGTTGCTTCCCTTTGTTTTTATTTTCACTGAAAAATAGTCCAAAGGACTAAGTTCAACCAGCCCTATCACATGCCAAGATTCATGAACCAGAAATTTGAGGATTACATTCACTGCAGATAATTTCAAATCCACTCCCTTTCTTATATAATGATAGATATTCTTTTACATTTAGTCCATATCAATACTGTATTCTAAAAAAATTCATGAAAGTATTTAATTGCTAAGAATTAATTAAATAATAATAAAAGGCTTTTATATTGCCTGATTTCAGACATCATAGCTAAGCATTGAAGTTACTCTCATAATCAATAAAGAAAAGAAGGTATCACATTAATGTAGGAAGAATTTTCCCACTGATCATAGAGCCAGTCCAGATTTTAAGTATAAACTAGATACCAAAGTTTTAGAGAGTCAAAATCAGGTCAGAAGAATCTTCACATGTAGATCTCCATATACTCCATTCAGGACCTTTTGTTTGCATGTCAGGAACCTAAATCCTGATATCGTCCCTTCAAATCCCATACTAATTTCTTAATAAACAGAAAATTTTATTATAGAGCAGTAAATATTTATACGGTCAGGATTTTTAAATGGAAAGTTCTGAGAGCCATACATCAAAAATATATACTATAAATATATCATCTTTGTCTAAGATATTTCAATAGGCAAGAATTTTTGTTGTTCCAAAATAAAGTCTGTCCAATAAATTATACAGAGGGCTTAAATCATGATCTGTTAATTATCTTGTAATGAGATAAAGAAAGGAATGATGAAAGTATTTCATTTGATCCCCCCTCATATACATCTTTTGTACAAAATTATAAAAATAAATCGCTAGCCATTACTTCATTAAATGAATGGGTCAATATTAAAATATTCTAATCAAATGAATGCTATTTTCCATGGTTTAGATCTTAAAGTTTCAAGACCCTTCTGTCACTGCTTCATTCATACAGGCATTCATACAACCTCTTGTAATACATTAGGCAAAGAAAATTAGCTTTATTTAACAACACCCACTAGTCCCTAACAAAGTGCAGACAGGTCACTTCTGATCTCCATTATCACTCTCAGGTTCGCAGCTCTGCCCACTGGTTTTACTGCACAGCCTGGGATAAGCATTGCTTGTCTAGCTGATGTGCACCACTTGACCATGCAATGCTTTTTAAAGAAAGAGACAGTGATTAATTTTGGAAAACAGGTATAGTATGACTTCATTCGTGGTGGAAACACAGTCTGATTAATAAAATAATTGCAAGTGTTTTGATGCCAATTAGTCATAAAGGATGTAATTTATTCTCAAGTTTTATTTCTCCCACTGGTTTTTTTCTTATCTCATTATTTCTTTTTTCTGAAAGTATTAATTTTTAAATGCTTTCTAAAATAACATAATAGTACAGAAACTTCAAGGAATTAATGGGAAATTTGAAAATTGTACTTGTTAAATATTTTCAGTAATTAATTTATTGCTTCATTTTTTTAATACTACAAGACTGGAATCTGGTTGACATCAACAAAATAGCTTTAAATGTCTGTGGAACCTAAACAAAGCTATACTTATGGAGATAAGGTCTGACTTTTTTTTTTTTTTCTCACAAAGAAACATAATCAGTACTGCCTGCAGTAACGGTGAGAATTAACTTACTTTTATGACAAGTGCATGAGTGAAGTCCTTTTTCTCTGTTGTTCAAAATATTAACAATAAATAGTAAGGCAGCTCTGGAACTTAAAATTGTAACATACCACATGAAGGGATTAAACAGCCACCAAGGTTTGCATTCACAGTCAAAAAACTGATACTGCCTCCATTTAAAAAGGACTTAGGAAGACATTGGAGAAATAAAAATTATTTCAAACCTAGCTCAGGTTATTGCATCTTTAAGAAAAAGAAATGTGTCCATTGACAGTAACAAAATCAAACATATTTAGACCCCTGATATTTTTCATGTTCCAATATTATTAAAAGAAAAGAAAAAAAAAAGAGTAAAAGAGAAACAAACTTTATCTAAATTTGATACAAATATAAAACATATTTAGTGTCCATACAGCTGACTTCACAGTATTTTATTATAAATTGTGAGAATTCATGTTGAATTTAAAACAAACAAACAAACAAACAAACAGAGACTTAAATAGTAATTTAAAATATTTTCTTAAATAAAAATTATGAATTGAATTTGTAGTTATGCATCAATAAATAAAATAATTATTCTCTAATAGGAGGAAAGTCATAAATCTTATTTCATCCGTGCATAAAACATTTGTTATAAATATAATTTATTCATTTGTGTGCTATGGTCTTCAGACTGGTTTTATTTTTTACTGTGAAAGTAACTATATAGGGGTTTTTTTGGTCTTCTATCCCTTTTTAAAAAAACCTGTTGGTTTTCTTTTTTCCTTCCTTGCTCAGAACACAAATCCTCAATATTCAACATACATTACACAATAGCTGTTTAGAGGACTAATTGAGTCATTAATTATTTTAAAGCAGTGTAATGTGTGGATTTTATGGGAATATGTGTAAACACAGTGGTATAAGTTTAGAGAGAAAGAGACTTTGTATAAGTATGTTATGGATTATTGAAGAACTGATTTCAGCTGAACTACAGTGGAGATCTTATCTTCAAGTGTATGCCATAAATGCAGAGCCAAAAGGCAGAAAAAAGTGTGTCTGGCAACCAGACAGCTGTTCTATTAGGCATTTATCCAAAGCTTCTCAATCACCAAGAAGAGAGATAGACTTTAGTAACTGACACATTATTCATAACACTGTTCTAGATTTGTGCATATAGGTGACCACCTGGGGGCCTAAATTCAAAAGCACAATTCAGTAAGATTCGTAAGGCTCAGTTGTGAGTTTTGCTCCTTATTCAGCTGCCATATGATGAATATAGACAGTAAAATCAGTTTTTCGAAGCCATTTCTTGATTCCTGATTCAATCTGATTGCAGTTCCAGGAGCAAGGACTGTTCTGAAATGAAATTTAGTGGTGTCAAAATGTGGGCTAAGTTGTACAAAGTTTGAAGCTTGCACTTATGAAAAGTTATTTTGGAGTATCCATAGAACACCCATTTCCTTGCAAAACTGCATTAAACAAAAAGACATAAGCCTCTGAGGAGGTTCAACCTACAGCTGATGATCACTTTTTGCTTCTATGATGTGTAGATGCCAAACAGTTTCTAAAGCCCCTACAAAACAGTCTCTAAAGTCTCTACAGTCTCTTATACCCAAATCCTAACATCATTCAATTCCTTGCAACCAAATTCATAACAGTGTTAGGAACTGCTGACACACACACAGTGGCAGATCTGTAACTTTGACTCTATTACTTTCTTTCTAGAATGCTTTAAACCCTCCTTCTTCACTTCCCACCTCTATTAGACCTGGTGCAAAAGCAACATAAACAGCCTCCTAGTAGCCTGCAAAGAATGGCAAACCTTCCTGATTCTCATCCATCCTATGCACATGACACTCTCCCACCACCAACCTGCCTTCATCAGCTGTTTGCTTTAACATGTTAGATAGAAATGTGAAGCAGAAGGTGGGCAGGGCAAACATTTGCAGGAAAATAATGTTGTCAGCTGTCTCTGCAAGATTCAGTACAGCTTTTATTTCTGAGAGCAATAGAGGCTTGAAAATGCATTCTGTTCTCTGCTGTCAGTTGGAAATGGTGCCGTCAAATCTTTTGTTATGGCAGTGACAATTTCTGAGTTGCCTGTGTTGACACAACCCTCATGCTGTCCTTGGCTAGGTGAGTCTGGCTCTCAGCTCTGAAGAAAGGAAATGAAGTTCCAAATCATTTATTTCTCATTCTATGACTGACAAAATGCTACAGCCTGCTTAAAACTAGTGGAGGGCTTAGCAAAGTCGTAAATTATTTTACTGTCAATATGTGAGTGAAGTATAAAGTGTTTTTTGTTCAATACTAAACTAGATAAGCCAGGGTTATGATAACCCTTAAGAAATGTTATCTAATTTTTTTTCTCTTTCTCAGCAGTGTTGTTTGGTGGGTTTGTTGAAGTGGGTTTTTTTCTTATAGAAGAATGGTCATCATAACTAGATGATTTTTTTTTTTTCACATGAGCATACCAGTTCTGCTGAAATTTTTGAAGAGAAAGGTTTTGCCTAAGCCAGCTGGTTAGTGGGTGTGAGTCATGGACAGAACACAGAGAGAAATACTAGGGTGTTATGATGATATTCTGTTGTAGAGTGAAAGAAGTTCAGGTTTCTGCTTTATTTTTCTTCTCCTTGACAGGTGACTCTTTAACTCTCAAGCCACCATTATGTGGGTATCACTTATGTTGGACCTATTCATTTCGTGTAAGTAAACATTCAATAGCACAGACACATGGACAATTAGCTACATTATTAATGCTTTTACTGTTATCCTGTTATCACTATTAAGGCCCTAACTATAGGTAGTAAAAATTCGACATACAAAATATGTTTTATCTCAGGACGGAATTACAGAGGAAAGAAAAAAAAACCAAAATCCAAGAGGCTTGCAAGCTATCCTCACCAGCCACATTTAAAAACATATGATCCTGCAGCATACTGATACTGAAAACTTGCAATTACTTTAGTGTGAGTATTGCATATGTGTTTCTTTGTAGTATTTGGCTGTGAAAGAGTATAGGGCATTCTAATTATACTGAAAAAAAAGATAAATAAACACCCCTAATTAACACTTATTGCACAAGACCTGCCACCCTGTTGTGCATAGACAGTTAATAAAAAAAGGCAGGGAACTGAAGGAATAGTCCATGCTCATTTATCCATCTAGGCTGAGACATACTTTGAGTAGCTGGCATTGGGCTTTAACAGAATAGCATCTTAATTGCTTATCAGGATGAGAAAAGGTGAGTGGCTAACCACTGCCAGTGAGAATTCACTCTATTCCCTCAGGAATCTGGCTGTTTTCCTTGGCTGCATTTTTTATTTTTAACATCATTGATATATTTTCATAAGGTTAGCAGGTTGCAGTTAGCAAACTGTTGAATTCAATTTATTTTTGTTTTCATGAAAAAACTTTATCCTCTGAGAATTCATTTCACAGGATTTCTCTTCTTTTCCAGTGACTGGCAGCAGGGACACTTGGTTGAATGACCTTTTCTATTTAGCTGGGTTGAGAGTACACTGACATGCTAGAAAGTAATTTTGTTTCATTTTTCCTGTTATGTTTCTACTGAAAAGTTATAATTCACTACGTGAATTAACCTTTGTTTTGAGATTTTAGTTATGTTTGCTGTAGCAATCTGCCTCCTCACGTTGGGAGGGCCGGATATTTAAGGAGTCCATAGCTTCCAACTCAGCCAAACTGCTTTTTAAAATCAATCGGTTTTGCTTGAATGAGCAACACTAAGAAAAGACATTGGAGATTTAAACGTAGTCAGCACATTCTAAATATTAGAGTTATGACACTTTGTTATAAACTGGTATATATCCTATGGTTTTAAATAAATATTTCATGTGTAATAAAACCAGAGCAATTTTATTACACCATGATTCCTGGAATTCCAAATCACACCTTGGGATACTGGTGTCATTGTGTGCAAGTTGGTAATTTTTCATCTAGGTATTAAAGCAGCTGAATCTTTAAGAGGTCAGTGAGAACTACCAGTATGGAATAACTCTTCAAAATAAGACCAGTCTGTAAGCTCATTTCTGATGGAAATACCCAAATCATGGGAACTGTTGAGAGGAGCAGTTTGCAGATGATTCCAACTTTTTGCTTTCTTTAAATACTGATCCTTTCCCCCTTCTTAAGGATCAATGTTTGGAAGAGGGATTTTTTTTGTATTTATTTATTCACTAATAATTTAAATTTCATTAATTAATTTATTTATTTTTCTTTTCTGACAGGTGTTCATTTCAGGGATAAGCATATGTGGTATGGTATGAAATAGACTAAGGTTTCTAAACACTAGCTTGGGAGTTTCAGCTATCAGTGAGGTAAAATACCTTATATTGTTTAAAATCCCACAGAACAGCTATGCTCAGGAAGGTAAACATTTACACAATGTCTTATACGTTTATTCTTTTGGTTTCCTAGTCCATAGAGTGTGTAGTTCAATAATCTAGGTGGTCACCTGATGAAAGCTTCCTGTAGCATTTCCTGCTTTCATGTCCATGTATCTCCCACCTCACAGTTGTAGGGAGGTAGAATTAGCCATATTGGCAGCAGTGAAGGCTTATGTTTACTACCCTAATATTTTGTTCTTAATCCAACAGCACCATTCCGAAACATCATCTTGCTATATATATTGCATCTTCTGTATTAGAGTGTTGTTTCAAAACATGATGTGCTAGCGAACCTGTGTGAAGAGCTTTGCTTTGTGAGTCTATAAAAAATGAACAGTTTTAAATAGTCTGCTGTGGATCATTTAACAGAACACTCATCAGCTTCCTAACACTTTTGCCCATCTCAGAGGGTTTTGCCTATCATCTCTAAAACTGATCTTCAGCTGGTATAATATATGAAGTGAAATTCTACATGTACAGATTGCCTGCCATCTTTACTGCTGTCAGTTTTTCCTGAGCCCAGTTTTATGATGTAGTTGAAAAGGCACAATTCTGCCAAATAATGTAGTGTCTGCTTCAATACCAAGAGTTGGTTGATACAGCCTTCTCTTGATTTCTGGTATGCTTTTCATCAGTGATACTGATAGAGAAATTCACTAAAATTTTGTGTCTTGTCTTTTAAACTTTGCTCATGAATTCCAAAATTGTTTGCAAAAGGTGCTTTGAAAAAATGCTTTTGAGGATCAGGTTGTTGTTTGATTAATGTTATGCCATGATGCTATAAAAAGTTCAGGATAAACTTAGAGACTTTATATATTCTAAGACATCTATTCAAGAAAAACGTTTTATTATATATGTCTTACAGCATTGTGAAAGCATTGCTGATAGAAAGCTTTCACAGCATTGCTCTTAATTGGAAGGTATGCACAAGTTAAAAAATAAAGCCATGGCAATGCCTGTGAAATGTGGATGATGTAATGAAGTGCAGTTCAGTGCTGTTCAGCTACAGTTTGATCCATGTAGAAACTAAAATGAGAGAGAAAAATCTTTAACACATAGAGAAAATGTAGTTCAGAAAAAAAAAGCACAGAGAAACAACATAAATGCATGGTTTGCTAAACTAATTTTAGGTCCTATTCTGAATGCTGGCATACAGAAGATGGATGAATGCTCAGCTGAACTGTGCCTTTGTTTTTCACAGCCCAAATATATCTCAAGTAGCTTAAATGGCAGGTATCTTTGATGTGAACAAGGTAATAAGGAACACATTATACTGTTTCAATTTCCCAATTTAGTAACATTAGTTCTGGATTTTTAATCAAGAGTTTCAACATTTGCATGTCGAGATCAAACTTGCCTGCTTTTGACTTTAAATGTCTTTTTTTGTTTGTTTGTTATGTTTTGTTTTGTCTTTTGTTGTTGTTGTTGTTGTTTTGGGGGTTTTTTTAAGACTGAAGTTGGGCAGGCTGAGAAATATGAAATGCTTTCTGCAGAAACAAAGGATGTACATGCAATAAGACACCCTGAAAAAAGTTTCAGAAGCCCACAAGCTGAGATGAATCTAGGAATACCAGGATTTATGTTTCCTGTTTTGCTGTAGGGGTCAGTTCAAGGACAAAGTGACAGCTTAAAAGGCAACATTTCCAGAAAAGACATTGCCTAATCTGGTGAGAAAAGACATCTTGCAGCTCTTGTTGGTCCCCAGTAATACACAGCCAGGTGCAAGCTGGAACAGTTTCAACAGTCCTGGTGGGTGCTGAATCAAATATTTTGCAGGGTTCTCTGAAAATTCCATCCCAGCTACAATTTCTTGACTTGGACTGAACAATCTTTGAAACCAGAAGTCAATCAGAAATAGAGATTTCATGTCTTTTGCTTTTGACTTTTCTATGTTTTGAGCCTTTGCAGTTTCTGAGGAAGGAAAAGGAGGGGAAACCTATGACTTATAAGTTGTTAGAGACCACCTGATTGATTTTGTTTTTCAGTATTGGTGCTCTCTGTGTCATCCTTTCAAAGATTTTTCTTCTCATGAAACACATAGAAGCAGTGATGACAGCAGAGAAAAGCAATTTATCCAAAACCATGCATGACATCTGGTCCTTGCAGTTTCCAGTTCTTTGTTTATAAACGTTGTCTCAGTAATTTTTTTTTTTAATTTGCATTTGCATTTTCTTGTTATTGAATCTCCAGCTGAATTCATTTGAAGTTGTGTAGTTCATCTGGATTCTCTTACATGTTTCTCCAGATCTTGATAATGTATTCTAGGTCTGTGAGCGGGAGCTTCTCATGACTGATCATTTAGAGATTTCTTGAAACAATCTCTTTTAGATAGCACTGCAAAGACTGTTATTTTAATTATTTTTGCCTGTAGATTTGTTTTGTTTGGTTTTGTTGGTTTTTTCTGAGACAGTGATTTGTTGTTTTAATTCTTCCATGAATGTTTTGTTTGTCTGACTCCCATATTCATTTTCAGCATTTCCTCCTTGTTTCTGATGTTATCACCTTTGAAAATAGTTTGAGTTTGATTTAACATCCACACACTCCTCTTTACCCACCCCCCAAGAGTTTTATTTGAAGATACAATTTTTCTTTCTTTGTGTAAGTTGCTTGTGTTTCTCAAGGAAGGAGTAAACTGATGAATTCACCGTCACTTCAGAGACTTACTGAGTAGTTTTAGCACTACTAGACTCTTCCTGTCAGACAGTGACCTTGAGTGAATTAGGAGGTCTCTGGGGTTTGCCTTTCTTGTGCAGGGCTGGTTTCTTGCTCCACGGCAAGGTAGGTCAGATAGTGATTGCCCCCAGCACTGCCCTCTGCAAATAGCTGTACTGCCCATATGTCTGCTGCTATTTGGGGGCTGTGCCCACTCTCTAGTCGCATTCTAAAAACTTGCCTGACTCTCTTAAAAGAAATGTTTTAGCCAGCTCAAGCAAGAGAAAGTTGAAACAGAGTGCTGTCCGTTCCCTGTTTATTCATCTGTTTAAGTAAATCAATGTGTATCCCCTCCACATCCAGCAGCAGCAGCAGCAGCAGTAGAGACAGAGTGGCAGTCAGGACAGTGCCAGGAATAGGTTCCTCTTGCTGAGATTATGGGAGCCTGCAGCACTCCAGGAAGGATGAACTTTGGAGGACCAACTCCATTCCTTGAAACTCCTGAACAACCCTGGCTCACTCCTGTATCTCTCTCCAGCTTGTGATTTTGCTGTGTTCCCATGATCCTGCTGCCTCAAGCTGCAGCTCATAAACCTGTATGACACCTGTTTCTGCTTATTACTATTTTTTTCATATATTAACAACCAAGATCAGAGTTTGCTATAGATGCTGAACATAGTTAAGCAGCACAGAGTTTACATGCACCAGAGAGTTTATAATAACACAGGAAGCTTGGGACAAGAGGTAGATATAGACAAGTCCTTTCCCACGTAGACATACAACAGAGTCTTAAGAGAGCAATAGACTGGTAGTCTTTCTGCTTACCAAAAAGCTAAATATGGCTTTGTCTATATATATAATGCAAGTTTTGTTTTCTTCTCGCTTATTATGTGACAAGTGTGTTGAGCTTCTGTTGTTACAGTAAAATCAAAGTGAGCAATTCAGATCTAGAGAAAGCCCTGGGAGACTTAGCTATCAGCCAGAAGCAGCAAGGAGCTCAGCCGCTGCTGGCTGATAGGGAGGAGGTTACTCCCCAAGAGTTCGCATAGTAGGAATACACAGTTCTCTGCTGGTGCACGAAAATAGCCAGGATGAAATAATATAAACATGGGACTTGTGAGAGATAGGTTCTAACCAATTGAAGTTTCTAGCGTGGTGGTGTGGTAACTCTTTTAGCCGATAAGCTGTAGTCCTAACCCTATATAAAGTGTGTGCTATGTCTAATAAAATGTCTTCACTTAAATCCTATGGGTTTGTGTTGTGAAGTACTTTCTCCGCCGCGAACTTTGTTTACTTTAAGCTTCCTATCAGAACTTGGCTCTCTACATCCCAGCTGTGTCTCGTCTCCTGGTGTAAGGTGGCAACACAAGCTGTATTTGTCTCTGACAAATATGAGTTGGTGTTTTCTTGGCAAAAGGAGATTTCTTCAGTGTAACTCTCCATATTAAACACTCAAACTTGCATCTGCTTTATATGAGCAGTTTCATATGAACAGAAAATTGAGATATTACTTGTGCAAAAAAAAATCTCAACAGTTCAGTTTCTCCTACTATAACTTCTCTATGGTGAGCTTCTCACAAAACCAAAGGATAGAGAAAAACACAACCTTGCTAATATCTTTAGTGAGCTCTTCAAGAAGCAGAGCAGTAAGGCACTTTACCTATTTACTTGGAATTACTATGATTAAAGCCACTTACTTTCTGAAAACAGTAGAAGAATAAATATTTCTGAAGTCGATCAAAGGTAAAATAACATTAAAAAGCATAGTGGCTTAGTTCAGTTCTACCATAGTCTTTAGTAACCAAGTTAAATAAAAAAAAAAAAAAGTGAATTAAATATGGAATTAAGTACTCAGGTAGAATTTATGTGTCATTAACCTCAGATTAAATTCTATTACCAAGAAAATAAAGCTTCCAAGGAACTCAGTACATTTTTAAAGGGGAAATGGAGGGCAAATAATATTTCCATAATTAAAGTCTTAAATCAAGTTAGAAAGACTGATTCAAATAAAATTACCTACACATTGCAATATGAATCAAAACTTGTAGAAAACACTATTCAATTTAGTTAATAATTGTAAGTGATTATTACTTGAGTGATGGTGTTAAATTCTGAAGTTAGATTAGAGGTAGACTATTTTAAGCTTAATGTTATGGCTAGCTGACAGATTTTCTCTTGCTGCCTGTGGCAGCACCACTACTGTATTTTGTGCAGGGGTTTGAACTTCCTTCTACTCATTTTAAAAGTTAGGAGCAGAAGCAAGGCATTTTCTGAGAGTGATCCTTCACACAGAAAGCCAGTCTCCACTCCCTCTCTCATGATTCACTGAAGGCAGACTCGTTAACCTTTCTTTGAGTTTATTAAGGAGCTGCTTTTATTTCTCTGGCTTATGATAAAAGGGGTAGAAAGGAATGTCTGTTGGTTACATACAAGACATTGTTATTTATCATCACTAATATTGCATTTATCTTGACTGAATGGATTTATTCTTCATTCCTTCATATTCCAGTAGAATAAGGAAGCAACTGGAACAGCACCATCAAAGAAATTTGGATAAACTAAAATGAACTTGTTAGAAAAAAAGGAGATGCTTAGACTGGTAAGCTGAAGGTCTATAAGAAACAATTCAATTTTAAAATTAGGATATAAATGTAAAACTACATGTTCAACTAGAAACTTAAGTACCTTCCTCAGCAGGGTGAATACATGGACTCCTAATGAACAGTTCCATTGCTTTCAAAGGCTTTTATGTCATGATCAAATATATATATATACCCATATTCATGTCTGTGCGCGCGCACACACACACACACACACACACACACACACACACAATCTCAAATATACAAATGACTACAGAACCTGCCTTGTATCTGCAAATCCTGAAAATATATCTTAAGTGTCTTGTGTTATTTGCCTCCAAAACATTGGTTCTGGCATAAGGTCAATGTACCAGAAAATTAGTTTCTAGGTTTCAAATATAAAGTAGCTGCTTGTCATTAACACTAAAAACCCACTAAAAACAAACAAAAGAAAAACAAAACAACAACAAAAACATGAAACAAAAACAAACAAACTAACAAAAAACCCACAAACCCACACTTCTTTTTTCCTCATGAAATATTTCAGAAAGTTCCAGATCTCCAATTAAAGCTGACAGAATATTTGATACATGAGGCATTTGTACCCCCTCCCTCAAAAATAGAAAATTAGATAATTTGTGGGGTTGGAGAAAAATGCATTCATAAACTTTGATCAAACTGAGGTCTAACATAACTTAAAAATGGAAACTATAAATATTGGAATAATAGAATATATTATTAAGCAAAATATCTCTTTTTTCCATTTTAAATGACATTTTTATTGTTAAATTAGTTTACTTTGCCTAACCCAAATTTTTGCCAGTATCACACTACATTATTAGGCATATTTTCTATCAGACATTTAGCAACATAAAGTGAAAAATTGCTGTTGTTACAGTGTTGGATAGTCCTGTTCCTAGAGATAAGCTATTTGACAACTCCAAAAGGGAAAGATCACCATAAAATGCTATGTTTCAGAACGGTTTGATGTCAGTCTACTAATCATAAATTTGATCTTATTTTCCATTTTAAGAGTGTAATAAATGCTAAGTAGCTGTCTTGAAATTCCAAGTATTTTTTCTGAAGGCAAATTCATAGATCTCTTTAATTTTTATACTGGGGAAAGAAAGTATTTTAGATTTTTTCTCTTAAATATTTTCTCTCAGAATGATGCTCTATTTTCTGCATTTAAAGCCCTACCAAGATTAAAGTTTCCCTTCACAATGTACTACAAGTAAATATTATTGAACTTTTATTCAATATCTTCTCTTAGGCAAAAAAGGGGTAGCTTTCATACATGAAAGGAATTCTTAGTAGGAAACTGACATTTCTCTTGAAATTTTGGCTTAAGAATTAGATGATAATTTGGTTTCAGCATTAAACATTTAAATGATGGTATTGATTGACTTGCTCAAACTATCTAATTAGAACTTATACCCAAGCAGATTGCAAACTTCTTAACATTTATAAGGATTAGAATTTGTTTATAATTAATATGATGTTTTAATTTTAATTTTATATTAAGCCCATCTTGATTAGTTAGATTTTGATATGAGTTTCATCTGACTGTCCTATTGAAGCTTAGTTTTGTGGAGACAGCTTTAAAAGAGAGACAATTAAAAGAAAATTAAAAAATTCCTACAGATTTTTTACAATGAGCAGCATGAGTCCATAGCTGTGCAGGAACTGGGTGTATACCAGGTGGCCAGATTAAAAGGCTAATCTGTTTTCCCTAATTAGTCTTTGGTTCTCACACATCTACCTCCTGTAAAGCAACAGGGTGCAGCACAATTGGCACAAGCGCATGTCGGGGCGGAATTAGTTTCTGTCACTTGCTGTTCTTAGACATATTAACAATTCACTTGTTTACAGGTCTGTGTTCCTCTACTGCAGCATCCTGACAGCAGCTGCTGATCCTCTCTAATCTGTATTTTAAGTCACTCTCATTCTTAACTTCCCTGTTTGAAAGCAACTCTCCCATGGTGGTTTGGTTTGGTTTGGTTTATTTATTTAATTGGTTTTTCAGTTGGTTTGGAGTTTGTTGTTGTTGTTGTTGTTTTTGTTTGTTTTGGTTTTTGTTTTGGTTTTTGCTGTTGTTGATGGGGTTTTTTGTTGTTTTGTTTGTTTGGGGGGGTTGTGGGTTGGTTTGGTTTTTTTAGTTGGTTTTATTCTTGGAAGTAGATTTTTACCTGGCTTGAAAAGTCTGATGAGAGACAGCTAGAAAAAGTGTCCAATAAAAAGTGTGATGAATGGTCTTTACACTATTGATGGGGCACTCATTACCTCTCACAGGTATAAATTCCTTTTCCAACCAAATCCCAAAAAACTCTTTGTAACACAACCAGATTGATATGCTTAACATACTATTGTTCAGACCTGACTTTAGCACTAGATTGTCTTAATAAACTGTCACTCAAATCCTGAAGGCATTTGTCCTGAACTATTTTGACCTTTGAGACATTTTAAGGTTTTAAATTTAATAGAGGTTACAAACCACCTGAGGAAGTTGAGACTGTGGGAATCTTAATCAGCCCCTTGATAGTCCTGCAACAGGAACAACTTCCCAAGGACCTCTGTCTGGCACTTACCCAACCTCAGCATTTAGACCTTTTATGAGCTCTTGATTCACTTTTAACTGCTTGAGTGTTGAACTNTCTTGAGCTGCACGTGGAGGATTTCACTAACTCTGCATTTTCATTCCAACTGATGTCTTCCTTGACATCTGACATGACTGCCAGGACTTCAGATATTTAATTGCCCAAATGCTCAGCAGGGATGAACAGGAATAACCCCTTAGACTTCAGTGGAAAGATATGAAGTTAGCCCAGCTGACAAAGCTGGAACTATATGGGAATTTTGAGATGATAGATTTTATCTGCCTCATATGTTGCTTTTTTGGATAAACCCGTTCTACAGGCATTCTTACCAAACTCATACATAATTTTCAGTTCAGTACAGTCCTAATAAATAATAATACGGAAACATTTTTTCCCTTCAGTCAGCACCAGCCTTTACAGTTTTGGATGACCTCAAAAAGTAATTCTGTCCTTTTCTTTATACATAACACATTCAGACCCTCATGGCCTCATCATATGATGTAGGGCGGCCAAAGGATTTCAGTGAGATGATACTCTGGGATGTTCTCCAATTTTGCCTGATTCTCAGTGGAATTTTTTCAAGGGCACAGTCAGTTCTCACGTCCTCAGCTCCCAAAGGAAATCAAAGCGACTTTGCTATATAACTTCCTCTGTAGTCTTTGAAAGTCTTCTTTTAAAACAAGGTTTTAAAAAAGAGATTATGTTTCTAAGCTTTTGCCTTGACCAATAATCTTTGTATAGTCTTCAGATGAAAGTTACATAAAGGAGAAGAGCAAGCAGTTTTTATGACTTCATCAAATAATGAAGATGAGAAAACATGACATTTTTAGATAAGAAATCAAGAAAATTTTTGACACTTTTGAAAACTTTGGTTTCATCAGGTTAGTCTTGAGCAAGTTTCTAATTATTATGATATTGCAAGCATTGCTTAGTGTGTCCAATGTAACAGAGTAGTTTCTCACTTGCCTGTACAATATGCTCAATGATTTCAAATCCTCTGTTGAATATTGTACTGATTTTCACTCAACATTATATGTTAAGATATGAATCCTCTTAAACAGATTTTTGTTGGCTATCAAATACTTAGTTGACCGATACTAAACTAAAAGTTTCTTTTCTCTTTCTTTCCCTTAACTGTCCTGCTAATTGGATTTGCTAATGAGGGTGAAATCTGAGTGTAGAGATGGAATTTTTGATGAATTTCTGGAACCTGGAATAATAACGTTCTATCAGGAATTTTGGATTCATGGTAATGTGACAAGAATTATGTTGGAAAGTCTAATCGTGGTAATTCTCTAGACTAGGAAATATAATTAGAATGTTCCAGTCATCATCTCATATCATTCATTGACATTGACAAAAAATTAAAAAAATGTTTTATACAAGCTGAAAAATTGGATATTATAATTATACAAACCTTTTATTCTGACATAGTGGGTTTCATAAAATGTAGAGCAATAAACCCAAATGACCAAAAGAAACTGCTAGAGGCCTTCTCTGGAAAACTTTACAAGTGCAAGTTCCAATTCTGGATGGATCTTAGGAAAACTGAATATAGCAAGTAACTTTTAC
>VWZD01004420.1:96021-120348 GCA_013396695.1 Sakesphorus luctuosus
TAGTTTATTGTCACTAATTAAAACTGCAACTAGAGATGTGATGTGGGCTCAGTAGATGGTATACAAGTGGTCCTGGCTAGACTGTCTGAATCTGAATCTTACAAGTCAAGAGTGTGAAAATATGAGTAACTGAAATCACAGAGAAACTTTTCAAAACAGGTGTCACCTTCTTTTTCCATCAATTCTTACACTTAGTTTTGTTACACTCACTTCCTACACTATATGCTCCCAGAAACTGGAAAACTAGAAAACTTGGGAAGGGCAGGGAAAGAAGGGCCACTGGGAGACAGACTGATGAGGAGATCTTGTTGAACTGTGNTGTCCCTAAATCTTCTTCTAGGATTAAGCATTAAAAGCTGCTTAGCTTTTACGTACTTCCATATTACCAGAGAGAGAATTTCTCTTCTCACATGAGTAACAGGCAAAGAGCACTGAGGTCACTTATCCAGCCTGTTTGGGATGATCGTACCTGGTTGCTTTTTGTCTAAGGTCAACTCCTGCAAATAAGCCAGAAGAAATCCTACCAAAGACTTTTCTTTCAAAATAGTCAAACATTCTCCACTAGTATGGTATACATCTGGTTTAATTAAATGGCATTACAAGGCCTTGAAAAATGTCTGTATAGTACTAAAACAACAACAAAAAGAAGGGCCTAAGGATTTTAGGTGTCTAAAATTTTAGACAGGAAATAGCACCATTTCTGAGGATATCAATTGGCACATAGATTCCATTATCCATTGTCAATAAAATCAGAGTGGTTTTTTTCTTTTTTAAAAGTATTTATATTTTAATATTTGCTCAGATCTTAAACACATTGTCCAATTTAATCAAAGGTAGCAAAGGAGAAGTGGTCTTAAAGATAATTATATTTCTTCAAGCCTTGTAAAATAAGGGCTTAATTAGAAGAGTCAGTTAATGTTTTACTGGCTGACGATACAGATATCCATCTTAAAATCTCTTCAACCTAAAACTTTATCTGTCCATCCGGGAGTTCAAGGAATAGTCATTGACTCGTTTTCTAGAACCTTTCTATTTATGTGCAAAATGTGAACATTTACAAAACCCTCCAGATACTATTAGTTTTGTGTGTTTCTGTGTGACACATCTTGTTTCTCTTTTACACTGTCAATCTGAAGTGATCCCACAGAATTCTCCTATTCTGGTTTAATTCACTTAAATGAAAATCACAATCTGGCCCATGGTCCGTCAGTGACATTTTAAAGGTGTGTCTTGCACAAGATTCTGTAAAACATTGAATAAATTAGTGGTATTGTCTCTAACTTCTGTATTCAGTTTTAAGATTAATATATTTAATCCCTAAGTGACTTTCAGAGACTCTTTCATTTATTATAATATTTTATTATTTTTCAGAAAAGAGAAAATATTAAATGCAAAATATAAAAGCTAAATCTTGGCAGGAAATAAGAAGCCCTATCAATTCCACTTTTTAAAAAAAATTGGCAAAAACCAGTGTGCAATTTCAGATAATTACATGTAATCCTTAGTAATCCTCCACAGACAGCATGAACTGGCAGTCATTAGTATGCTTTGAGCCTATTATTTTGCATACACACCAGGATATGCAGAATGCTGGTGTCCTTGCTGACTTTCCTACTAAAACATAGAAAACAAAGTAAGATTAAATCAAGTCACTTCAAAACTTCAGTTGAGAAGCAGAAGAAAAAGAATAGTGAGTAACATGAAGCAATAACTTTTTTCCTCTCAAAGACTTAAGTAAAAACACAGAAGTCTGGTTTGGGAGAGCCTCTTTTCTATTTCAAATGCAATGAGTAATTGAGTACTTGCTGTTCTGACAGTTCTAATCTAAATAAATTCAGTCCAATATACTTAATTCAGTTTAGGGGTATTTTTTTACATTTCTTGAAAATCAAAGGAATGTTCAAAATTAAAAGCAGAGTATTGTCTCAAGTCCACCTACTTTAAAAGGATATTTTAAGGGCACTGCTATACCATTCAGCATTCATTATTTCCTGCCTCCTATCACAAACCTTGTAATCCAGGCACTCAGCTGAGAAGGGGAGGTAGGTGGCTACCAGGTTCTGAATTAATAAGCATTCAATTAATACAAATTGGAACAGCTTTATACTCCAGGCTGCTCTATAAATTGCAGAGTAAGGCATTTTGCTGAGAGAGGGAAAATTTTTGTTGAGGTTTGTGTTCTGAACTAGGAAGAGACAGAACTCTGCAGTAGCCTATCCCTTCAAATAAACTTCCCTCTGCCTGTTTTAGTAATTCTAGCTGACTTTGTGGACTTACACCTGCAGAGCAAAATCAGAATATGTCACTTATGAATGGCCATAATAATCTACTCTGATTTTTTTAATGGTTCATTTAAAGGTTTTCAACTGAAAGTTTGTCTTCAATCTAAATTTGTGAGTAGTAGTAGAAAAAGTTTGGTGAATACACTCTTTCCAAACAAACAAAAAAACAACCATACAAAAACCCCCAACAAACAACAACCAAAAAATCAACCAAACAAAGAAAAAAACCCACACACACACACCCAACAGCAACAACACCACCACCACCCCTCCCCCCCTCAATATCAAAATATGTTGCATAGTCCAGAAAACTAAAATTTGCTAATACAAAATTAAATGTATTTTAATTGCTAAAATGCTTGCAAGTCCAGACACTTAGTATTGTAAAAGTCTTCTCAGGTCAATCTTTTCACCCAATCAACATCATTCTTAAAGGCATTGTGACTATTCTATTCTAACCTATTAAACCTTGACAAATCCTTCCTTATCCTGTTAAGTAGTTAGAGCAGTGCTTTAGCATGATTTTGGCCTGATCCAACCAGCGTTCTCCCAGATGTGGCTTGAAGTTTATGTGAAGGACAAGAGAATTTCCAGTTACCAGTTTGAGAGCAGATGCCATATTCTAAAGAGTAAGAAAGTCTAGTAATGGCAAATTAGCTATGGTTTATTTGTGTCAGTTGGCCTCAAAGTCAGAGAACAGGTCTTGATAGTGTTTAATTTACTGCTTCTGATGTAGCTACGTGTCCTGGTTTTGCAGAACATGCCCCTCCCCCCCCCCTTTATTTTTTCCTTCCTAGAGGAAAAGGATTTTATCTTTATAGTAAAGGAAGAACTTGGTCATTTATATTGGATTCCCAGAAGTACAGTTACTCCATCAGAGCAAGAGCAATTAAAATAAATTAAAACAAAAAGCAATTAAAATTCCCTGCAATTGCATAGAGTTGAAATCATCAGGAATGCACTGATTATTCACAGAGTGTATCAATAAGTGTTTAACACACCTGACATATTTAGAGAGTGCTGAACTGGCTGCACATGTATTCACTGTTCGAATATGCTAAGTTCAACAATCAAATATTGCACAGTTCACAGTATGTTTGTTCTGCTCTGGATTTTGGGAAAGAAAAAAAAAAAAAAGGAGACAGTATTTGCAAACTGACCTGAATATTTAGGTTACAATTTAAAAGCTCGATAGTGAAATTCAGTTTGTGGTTCAAAAGCTGTCATTGACTTCAGAGAGATCCAGATTTCTCTCTTTCTGTTATTGCAACTATTACTGTGTAATTATGCTGAAGCGTACAAAGTGCCTTAACTGCAGAAGGGTTTGGATCATATTGACAGCAGAAAAATGAAAGGAGATTGTGGAACACTTAGATTAGGAAGGTGATGAGTCTATGACACTGAATGACTGAGATGTGTAGTGTAGAAAAGAGTATGCACAGAGGAAGAAGAGAGAAGTCTCATCATTCAGAGTAGCTCATTGTGGCACAAAGGAGTGAAACTACACTTCACGGAATTGCTTCAGTATACAAAAGTATTTCTTAAGTCATTATTAAGTAACCTATCAGTAAAATGTATCCTAGAAAATGTAGATCATTCAATGTGGTTGATAGCAGTGCAAACATACTCAGCACTTGATACTTTGACACATTTAAAATTAGTTCTCAGATTAGATTTTAAAACTCTTTAAAATCTCTTTAAACCTGTGTTAAACTAATTTGAGTATGAGGTATTATTTAACATTATTGAGCTCATAGTCTAACATACTTCGATACACTTTCATATGTCATTTCATTGCTGAAATATCTGATTAAGGCATATTTGAAGCTTATAATGCCAATTTCTTAAAGTACTTGTAATGTTGTGTAGTGCAATATTATTACAAAGAATATTACAGAATTCAGACTGGTATATATTCTATGATATATTCATAAGTATTGTTTCTTATTCCACAAAGCATGCCCACAGCTTTGTCAACCCTTTCTTGTATCATTGAGTGCCGTAGTGAAAGAAGTATTTTACCACTGGTACGACTTTGAGCTCTTGTAAGCAGGTTTTCTACAACTTCTAGTAAGCTAGTCCCAAAGTTTGAGTTTTAGACGTGTCTTTTCACAACTAGGAAAAAATGCCTCTATATGTAACATACAGTTATGGGAAAGTACTAGCATGCAGAAGTAAGTTTAACATTTATGCAATGACATTTATTAGCACAAATGATTTTTAAAAAAAAAAAAAAAACCACCCTCTGGAGGTAGACCATTGCACCTTAAGCAAAGGAAAGGCAACAGAGAGGGAAACAAAAGATGGGGGGGGGGGGGGGTTTTTTGTTTGTTTGTTTGGGTTTGGTTTGTTTTGTTCTGTTATTTTGTAATGATAACCTGGAAGTCCTGGATAGCGAATTTTGTCTATTCTCAAATAATGTATTAGCTCTGTCTAATTAAGCAAAATTGGGTGTGGTCATAAAATCATGAATATCTTGATTTTTTTTTTTGTCTCAGCTCCCACCATGTGTTACCACAATCAAGAAATACATGCAACAGTAAAAATGCTGCCTATAAGGAAAAGAACAGTTGATTAAATTAATAACCTTTGATTCCATGATCACACCTTTTAAATGATAGATAATGTAATAAAATAACATTTTTCTGACAATATCATTCAATTCTCCACTAACCTGCTTTCTGAAAGGCACCTAGAATTTGAAATAACTGGCATTTCCGGCCAACTAGGCCTTCATAATATTTTAAGTATATTATTTTAATATATTTTTATTTGCTGACCTACACAAAAAGCAGCCACTCATGGTAATATATATATATGGTCATTTTTGCATGATTCAGCTTAGAAATTGAAGCCACTCTGACTTCACTTTAAATTTCCTTGCAATTTTCACTCACAAATAGAAGTCACGTGGAATGTGCCTGCTGCACATACAATATTTGTGTCTTATGAACTTTCTTATTAAATCATACTTTCATTGACTTGTGGTGCCTCACTGTGTTCTGACAAATTAGATAATTTTGTGTTGTTCCTATGGCTTTAAAATTTCTGGATCTACTTAATGTGAACTACCTATTGGAATCAACTGAGTCTGATGCTCAATAAGCAGTTGAAAATAATCAATTCATATTAGTTTGCACACATTATACCCTTTTTTCATATTACATTAATGCACCTACTTATTTTTCCAGTCAAATACTTGTATTGTTATAGGAATGGCCTGACTTGCAATAGTGGACATTCAACACTATAGTTCTCCATCAATTCAAATTAAACTTAACTGCCTGTGATCTCAGTTAATTATGACATTTAACATCCAATAGTTCACAAATAGTATTCCAGCAAAACAAACAAAAGAAAACCAAATAAATTAACAAAACCCACAGGGTGGGAAAAAAAAAATCACACTCAAACTCCTCAAATAAAACCCAAACCCCAAAATGGAACATCTCTCAAAGCAACTACATTTAGTGTGGGGTTTATAACGTCTTTGACTAAATTTCCTTCTTCCAGGAACACCGTGGTTTGAAGAAGGTTGTCTACTCCCACCTAGTGGGCAACATGTTTAATGACCCGGTGAAAGAGCACTGCCTACATTCAACCACATTGTGACACCAATTGTTTCCGTTACATGTAAATAATTAATAGAGAACTTACAACAGCTCCGTGAATCAAATAATTGAAACTCATAAGTTCTCCTGGCAGCTGTGTTCTAAAGTGGATTTTAAACGGTCCAAAGGAGCATTGCTGCACATTGTAGCTGGTGTTTCTGCTTTGTGAAACTCATTGCCTAAAAAACCTGAGGGCTTTGTCCTGCAGGTATCACACCTTAGCAGTAAATGCCTATACATATTTTTTGCAAGCTGTGTGATTAAAGGAGAATGGCAGAAAAAAAAAATCTATAATTCCCTCCAAGGGTTTTTTACATCTTTCTTTTACCAAAATTCAGTCCAGAATAACAAAATCTACCTTAGTCTCAGTGATTACCTCTCATTTGTTCAGGTGAATGGAAAGCAAAGTCTGCAGTACAAATTAGTCAGGGTTTATGAATAGCCTTGACTACTAAAGTGGGTGCAGGCTGCATTTTAGAATCACATAATCACGAAACTGGAGATATGTACTTCTTTGCATTCCTTATCTTTCATCTCTTCAAGTTGAAGGTGAGTTCACCCACTTTAAATACACAGGGTAAAACATGCTTTCAAGGAACTGAGCAGTTCTTATTCTCTTTGAAATAATAAGGAGAGAAATGGAAGTGATGTTTGCTGGTTCTACGTTGCCTTGAGAACACCTGTCAAGCAAGTAAGACTCACAGATTTAGTTTTCTCTTTGTTCACGGCATTCTTTAAACTCTACTGACAAGGTCACTTGTCTTTCACTTGCTCTTTTTCTGGATTTCTCAATCAAGTATTCCTGACTGCACACTGGCACAGCTTCCAAAAGAAGAATGGTAAGTACTTGGAGCGTCCCAGAAACTCATGATCATGGTATTAATTACTATGTCTAGTGTACTAAATTAGGCAGAGCCAGGATATGGTGTCTAATAATGGCAATTTCTCTTTCATATTGTTCTATCATCAGCATGCTTTCAGCATGGTTTTTTGCCCATACCAGCCCATATCATACTAGCACTTTCCTAGGCACAGTCCCAGTTGTAGCCAGACAAGGGTTTGTTTGTCAGAGAGTATCACCATAAGGACTTAAGGTATGTCACACTACTTACCCTTGGGGTCCTAGTGCATTCTCTTTATTGTTTCAGAACAAATGGAGGAGATGGAAGGTCAGACCTTTCTAGGTTAAGGAGAATTGAGCCAAATACTATGCAGCCTGCAGCGTGCTCCTACCACTGAGCTCTTTTCCAGAAAGAGAATTTTTACCTACTGGTACTGTAAAGTGTGACCTGTGCATATTAAGTGGAATGGAAGTTGAAAACCCAAAATCCCCATTGCACAGAAGTCACTAAGCAAGACCCTGAAGAAAGGCACTTCAGATGCACTTCTGTCTTTGATGATTTTTATTCTAAGATGCTTAGAAAAGCATCCTGGAACTCAGCATTCTGTTCAGTTTTCTCTGCATCAGCCTTTGTCTAATTGCATTCCATCCTGGAGGTTTAGGCAAAGGGATACTTGTAACACCTCATAGGAAAATTGAATTATAGTCTCAGAGTTACATGCCTGACTTACAGACTTTGTAACTCAAAGTGTCATGAGATCTAAACCTACTTACTCAGCTGACTATGGATATTTTTACAATAATGCCAAGATATAAACTTGAAGATTTAATGGCGAAAATACCAAGGTTTTTAAAACACTCTTAAAGAAAATATTTAAATGCTTAATGTCTACTTGTAATATTAAGTGCCTAGAATCTTCAAATAGCAGGTGTATATTCCCAGTTCTAATGAGTAAGTCTTAATTTCTAATACAGGAAATGTGTTAAAAGATCAATAAAGCATTCAAGACTTTTATTTTTTTTTTCATTTTTATTTCTATTTTTTTCTTTAAGGATTCCTTTAAAATGTACTAGAAAACTGAAAGACACATTTCGCCATGTAGGAAGGAATAAGTAGTCTGAGTAATGGGTGTGCAGGATGGTGAACAATACTTGAAGTGAAGACAAGACTTAGATAAGAGAAGGTATAAAAATGTTATGGTCAGAGTCTCCATTGTATTTATTTTTCATTATGCCATTATTTGTAGTAGATTCATAGAGCAGAATAAACATTATAAACATTCTGCTGTTGCAACAGCAGCTGAGAGCAGTCATATGACAAGACAGAGATTTTCATTTACATTTCTCTTCCTTTTACATTTTCGTGGCTTTAAAAAGTTCACCCTTGACAAGTGTGCCAGGATTTTGCTCTGGAGTTCTGCCCATCCATTCAGACAGACAAATAAAGTTTCATCTTACACCTGAAATGTACCTTTGATATAAATACGAATAAGAAAGACAACTGTAAAAATAGTTCCTAAGGCTTTTTCAGCTGTAAAAATGCTATATCCCTGTTCAACTCACAGAATGTATATTCTCAGGAGGTAACAGGAAATGTTCACTAGTGGAAGGATAGCATAAAAGACCTAGGTAAAAGTTTCACTAAATAACTTTTCTTATGTTTGGTTTAGGAACAAGCATTCCCAAATGCCTAATTATAATCTAGATGCAATCTCTGACCTTCATAATTGCAAATCATTTAACACTTGAAGTTTAGCCTAATGATCATTAGTACGTGTCATACATAATTCTAACACATACAAGGTTTATTACTTGAAATTTGTTGAGACTTTGAATGTAAGCTCAATAAAAATAATTTTAATGCATTAAAGAAAAGAATTTTCAAAAACTACTACGGAATTTATTTTAAAATTACAAAAAACTCATGTATAATTTGTCAGTGTAATCTGAGACATTGACAAAACACCAACAGTCTATTTTGATACGGTGTCTGTAGACGTTAAATGTTGGGCTACAACACTTTGAGTCTCTTTCATGTCACCTCCCTTGTCCAAGTGCAGACCATTGGTTAGAGGCCATGAAATGATTCCATCAAGAAAAACTGAGTCCCTCTTCATATCAAGGGTAGAAGAAACTTTGCCCACCAAAAGACATCTTCTTTAATCTGCAATAAAGTATTTCTAGATTGGTTCACAGATTCTGCAGTCGGTAATGAATTAGAAGTTCTCCATTTCACTTTGTCCTTTCAGTCATAGATCAGCGTGCATTTCAAGAAATTGAATTTTAGGGCAGTGTGGTATTTAAGAAAAGGGACCTTTGGTTTAAAAAACAAAACCACGTTATATAAAAGCTTTTGACTACGGTAATTACTTATTGACCTAACATTCATTCTTTGAGACAAAGGCAAATACTTGGAGTATTCAGTATAACATATAGGAACATGAGATCAAAGATTACAAAACTTTACCTGTGTAAGGGCTGATGGTGGATGACATTAAATATGGACTTGGGGATTTACTGCATGGGCGTGTAATTTTGAGATTGTTAAATCTCACTTACTGAATTTTATTATATGTTTGCATCATTCTTAAAATCAGTCAAGAGCACTCAAGATTGAAAGTTCTTTACCTGTCATCTGAAAAAGAAAACAAAACAAAACCAACAAAAAAAAAAAAACACAAACAAAAAACCAAGAAAACAATGTGAGAAATCTTCAACATTTGAAAGATTGATAACTTTGAGCATGAAACACATGTAAGTCTTCAAATTCAACTGAAAAATGAGTAATACAGGAGTTTCATGTGGACAGGTCTTTTCCCGTTCCTCCAGATTCCTACATCACTAAAACAATGTCACAACAATCAGCTGCAGTCCCTCTTCTTTTTGTGGGGAGAAAGACTGGTTTGATTTTCTACCTAATGAAGAACATTACTGGAAACCTTACTGTAACAAAAGGGGCACAAAAAAGCCAAATGCATCACTACAGATCATTAGAGAGGATTATTTTTTCTTCTGTGTTATCTTGCTACTCTGACTGTTCTGCAGAATTAAACAGCACATTGAGGTAAAAACACATTCAATATTAAGAGTGTCAAGTTATCAGGAATAACATTAGTAACACTTCTTGCAAATACGACCGGTTAAATTCCCTGTGCTGCATTTACTGACTAACAGAGCAACAGTAACTGAGGGAAAGATACAGCCTTCCCCCATGTACCTCTAAAAGAGATGTCAGTGGAGAGAAAACAGGCTTTGACCTTGATGGCTTCCATCAGCAGAACGTGAAGCAATGGGTCATAGGACACTCTTCAGGGTACAAAAGGTCCAGAAAGAAAGGGCAGTGACTCCAAGGACTATAAAAGTAGAGGACTGGAGGAAGCGGATAGGAAAAATATGTTACTTCAGTTCTGATGATCTCTATCTTCATAGCTGATAACTAAATAATTAAGAAATTTAAATATCATCAAATTAAAATAATCTGTATCATCTTGTATGTAAGTAACACATTTTCAGAAGGAAACTTTTTCTCTCATCAATAAAACACCTGTTCTCTGTGAGAAATCTTCAATTTCTGCAAGCAAAGACACAAAGAGAACCTGCTATACCAGTGGTGCTGGAGGATAACTGGGGAGGATGAAGACAAAGGATGATAATACCATATTTATCTTCAATGTGGACAGTAACATTGCATCAGAGTAACCTGAAACCTGTATTTTCTCTTTGAACTGGTATGAGAGCACTTCAAAAGACAATAATTTTTAGCTGGTATTCACATACCCACCTGAACAAATATGGTATACATGCTTATTATATTATTTCTGCCAGACATAAATTGTACATTTTTGCATAACTGTGGTACAGACACATTTGTGCAGACACTTCGCGCCTGGCAATGGCACTAAAACAGCAGTCCATTAGGAGTCTTTTGTCCTGAATATGTCAAGTACTGTTGCAATTCCTCCCATCATCTCTTCTTTATTTTTCCATCTTGTTCTTTCTATAATTTACTGATTTTTAGCTCTTGTCAATGGTCGCCAATGAAGTAACTCAAGGATATTTTTCTTTGGATTATCCATCCAAATCAAGGTTTTTGAGAGTGCTCTCTGTAGTTACTTGTGTCTCATTTTAAATTACACACTGCTTCTAATAATTCTCAGTTTTCATAGCTACATTTAACCATTCAAGTTTTCTATAATTCTTTCAATACATACAATACCATGGATACCACTGGGTATAGATGAAGAGGATATGTTAATTTCATACTACCTTGAGGCTAAGATAAGCTACCATCAGTATAAGTGTAGCTTGCTTCCACATTGCTGCATGGAAGTTGGAACTTAAAATCTCTATGCACCATAAATTACCTTTACCCACATGCATTTGTCAACTCAAATGTCAGGAAATAACTCTGAAGATTAAAAAAATCAAGCAAAATATAAGCTGAAATGTTATTGTACAACTACGCAGTTACTCCCTGATTCACTAAGAAGGGAAAGTATATTCAGTGTTGGGTGCTCTGCCCTTTCAAGGCAGAGCAAAAGCAGCCCAGTATATATTTCCAGTGTTTGACAAATATGATGTATCAACTCATTCACATAACCCTTAGCTGTTTTTCATGTTGTACTCCTATCTTCATATAATTTACATCTGTGAGGTGATGTAATGCCCTATTTAATTAACCTGTAAATCTTCTCATGAAGGTTTGTATTTGTATAGTCACAATTAAGAACTATTAGTAGAAGCAGAGATGGACTCAGAGTTTCTTAGTGTGTCTCAAGCAGATTAAGTAATTTTAAAAACATACTGCTGCAGCTAAAGATAGACCACCCACATCCTGCATTTTCCCTTGGACATGCTTGCTTCCCAGCCCTCTCCTACCAAAAATAAAAAGAAAAAAAATTAAGAAGTTGTCAGCATAAGGAAAGAAACAGACAAATGCAGTCAGGGTGCAGGTAAAGTGGGAAACAGTTGGGTGGGCAATTCCATGCCTACTCCAGAGCAGGATTGTGGTAGTTCAGTGAAGTTGTTTCAGGTTTTCATATAAAGCTATATGAAGATCAAGATAAGAAACTTTTAAGGGAGTATTTAATGATTTAAAATTTACTACTTTTGCAAAATGGCCAGCATTTCCCTTCTTATAAAGTTTCCTTCAGTTTTCTGTTCATGATCAGGGCCAGGGGCTCCTGTAGGGCCAGTAATTGGTACCAATCCCACTTTCAAAGCCAAGAACAGGGCAGACAGGGGACACCAGGCACCTCACTGGGGTTGGAGACAGGTCAAGGTCAGGCTGGGACATGGGTCCACGAGTGGGCCTGGCTCAGGAGGCCTATGGTCAGGCAGGGAAGGGCTGTGGGCAGCTGGAGGAAGGTCCTACTGTGGCATGGGAAGGATGGGGAGGGAAAGCAAGTGCTAGTGGTAGGCTTTGATGACCTCACAATCAACAGCTTTATCTGCACTAATTGTTCAATGTGTGAAATTGTAGGTTGTGCATATCAGAAGGGAGAAGCAGAGAAACATGAGAAGGTCAGAATTGAAACAACTGTTAAAATATGATAAAGAGCTCATCAATACCTTTCTTTTTCTCCTTTGATATTAGACATACGGGAGTAAAAATTCAGACAGATCTTGTTGCTTGTGGAAAGCTTCTGAAAGGCTATTCATCCTTGGGCTAAATCCAACTACTTCTGGGCAGATACATCAGCAAAAGTCTTACACGAGTGCTTGTGTACAGCCCTTGCACAGACTGACACTGGACAAGACCACAAACTTATGGCACTTGAAGCCTTTGGGCTCTGACTGGTGAACTAAGATAAGTAATCTGATGTAGAATGACATGGGTGTCCATGCACTCCCTCATCCATCCTGTAACTCACAGCCTGATCACAGTGTGTGTGACTTAGACTGTCCCCCTCCCTCTTCTTTCTTTTCCAGTGAGGGGTAATTTTTCCCTCTGATAGCTCAGTCCTACTATTGTTGGGGATGCTGCCTGCTCAGGGCTGAACTGCCATCACCAGCCACACAGTAAATGTATGCATTTGTTATGGTGGAGGGAACATTAGAGAGTTTTGGGTTTAATGTTGAAGAAGGGGGGAGAAATCTAGGGTTAGAGTTATACAGTTGCTGAACAAGTTTTTATTCTCTTCTTTTTTATCGCTTTTTGGAGAGGAATGAAAAAGGACAAACTAGCAAGAAAAGATGGAGAACCCTTCCATGCCCACATAGAGGGAAGATGGAAAAGAGACAGCAAAGAGCAAGTAAACTATTAGGCTCTGAGTTTCTTCTCTGTTTTTTCTCACAGAAAGGAGCCAGATGAGGTAATGTGAAAAGAAGCAGCACCAACTAACCATAAAAGAAAAAGGTCTGGCTGTAGCTTGACCAGAAAATAATGATAGGTGATGTACACAGAGTTTAAGGCACAGAAACAGCAACGTCTTGGAGGTCTAATGTGAATTACCACCATGGGGGAAATAACATAGGGGAACATACACAAATAAAGAGCATCAAAATTCTGTGGCTATGACAACTGTCTTGGAGCATATCCAGCAGCCTCCTTGGGGCTCAGTAAGTTCAAACAGTAAACCTTGCTGTGCCTGAACAGGCTAAGCAGACTCCCAGGGGCTTCTTGGATATATAAGACATAGAGGAAAAACAGAAGCAATGGACAGCTCATATAAAATCACAGTCACTGTCAAAACAAAGTATCAGCACCTCTTCTCTAGATGTATTACCCTTATGAGACAGAAATGGGCTGGTATCCCAGTGTAGTTAACACGTACAACTAGAGGGAGGAAGACACAAGTTTAGATCTCTTTCTGAATCAGACAAAGACAGATCACAGAATCAGAGTTGGTCTAGACATCTGCACGAAAGCTAAGCACCTGCTCATTAAGCACCGTAATGGTGCTTTTCCCTCTTATGGGTGGCTTCACTCTTTAAGGACTCTTTATATATTCTGTGAGTAAAGAACACATGAACTGGAAAGGTAATTGCATTTTATCTGATATATTTACCAGAAAAGATGGTGATATCAATTAGGGTTTAGAACTGTCCAATTATTTATATGACAAGAATCAGTTCTCTTCCTTCATCTCACCATTTTTTGAGCCTTAACCCAGAGTGAGAGGCAGCATTACAGGTGTTAGTATGTCTTCATCTCTCTTCAGATGAAGTACAGAACTGAATTCATGTCTTGCAGTCTTGGGGAAATGCTGTAACATCCTAATTGCTGGATGAAATATATATTCAACAAATCCACATTTCTTTACTATTAGATTTATTACAAGACCCCAATACTAAATATTTTATTCTCAGTTCTGATGGAACAATCCATTCGATAACAAATAAAACAAAACTGTACATCTCTCTGCATGATAAACAGAGCTTTTTTGCTACATATAAAGGGAAAAAAACCTATCAAAACAACTCCCATGTGACAATTGTGCTTTAAATAACAAATTGTGGGTGTTTAAAAATAGCACACCGAAACAGGACAGATTGTTTTTTAAAGCATCTGAAAGATACAATGGGTGTGATGTTTTGAATGTGTTCAACTGTGAATAATTAAAAAAACATATTTATGTGTCTTTGGTTACACAATCATTTCATAGTTCTTTCATTTCATGGAATCTTTATAAATAACATATACAGTAAATTTGTGTAACCTTTGTGTAGTTTGGATTTTTCTTAGTATGCAAAATACTAAACAATAACAAAGCTTTAAAAATAGCCTTCACATGTTTTCAGAACCTCTTTTTTTCTCACATTAGCCTTCAAAATAACAGTTCTTTCAATGCTGAATTGTTGTAAAATAGTAATTTTCTTCCTCCCAACTGATCCAAAACAACACTGACATTTTAAATGTCTTAATGACAATTTGATTATAACAAGCTGTGAGATATTTATTATTTTAATAAGCAAAAAGGGCCCATTCTGAATGAAGCTAACCTCTCTTTTCTATTCCTCTAAAAAGGAAAGGAAAAAAAACACAAACAAAGTAATTTTTAATGTCTTTACCTAATCCAAAGAGTGATGACCCAGTCACAAACCAAAGCTTCTTCATGAGCAATACGCCTCTGGTGAGATGCTGTTGTACTTACATACAATCAATTCTTTTACAGCTCTTGAGCATTATGCTTTTCTTTCCCTTAGTCCATCTTGTCTTGATTCTTCTACTTCATCTTTAGGGAAGAAGAGACATGCCAATCCATTAGCCTTTTGTGTTTCCATTGGGTCTACTCTTACCAGTTTTTTTAGGTGATGTTTTCTATCCACCCATCACTCAGCTGTTTTTCTTCATGCACCAGGACTTTGAGTGTCTCAAGGAAATAAGGGATCCAATGTCCTGACCACTTAATAAGTTGCTCATGACTAAATTAATCAAATTATTCAACACACACAAAGGACATAGTAGTTAAAAACCCACAAAGGTTGAAGAAGTGACCAAATTTATTAATTTGAGATATTTTATGGACCAGTAGAAATAGAATTTGGATCTCAGGATAACTATTCAGTACTTGGTCATGACAATAATCAATATTCCAGTGTAAACTGTCTGTCTAAATTCAATTCATTAATCATAAGAATTAATGTTCAATAAAGTTTTCTAACAGAGACTTACCAGGTAGGAAATAATAAAACAGGAGGTGACCAACATGAAAAATAAGCTATCTCCTCATGAAAATCAGGTGTTAATCTGCTCCTTTTTTGCATCTTAAATTCCTCCAGGGACACTTTCCCTCTCTTAGATCAGTTCTTTTTACTAAAGGGGTAAGAAAGGGCTTTGGAAAATTTTCAAAATAAGACAAGATATTTGTATGGGAAAAATCAGACATACTTAAGACTTTTAGTTATTTTTCCAAATAAAAGAGAGATTAGATTACCTAAAGTCATTAGTTTAAACATAAAAGTTTTGATTCACTCGCACACAGTTGAAAAGAGGCAAAACTTACTACTCAAGCTTTATACCAATCAAGTAAGTTTCAGTTAATGGTGTGCAAAACACAACTCTAGCCTAAATGTGAACATTGATTTTTATTAAATAGACATTAGAAATTAATTTTAAAAAGGGAAGGAGATTTAAAGACTCTAAGGATGTGATAAAAATAAGTGTCATGGAATCTGTTACTAAAGGAATTTAACTTCCTACCAAAACTACTTTAAAATGATTTTTTATATTACTTATTTGATAATGTATTAACAATCTGTGCTATACTGCTGCAACTGTGAGGCAGCTGCTTTCTTTGTTTCACAATATTATATGACTGTTATAAATAACATAATGCTCTGACTGTTCATCTGTGAGTTGTGAAGATAATTTGCATTAGCTCCAACCTCATACAAGCACAAAAAAATTAAGCAAAGCAACAGGACTTCAGTAAGACATCCATTTGTCTAAATTGTTCCTTTATTTATGTGCATAAAAGTTCTTAGATGTTAAAGGGAGGAAGATAGGTGATGAAGAAAATATTTAAAGCCCACAATGACACATTTCAGCCTACAATTACATGTGTATCATGTTAAGAGTTTGGAATACAGCTTTTATGTTAAGAGTACTTGTCCTCTTAGAGTTGGATGATAATACTCTACTTTCTTGAAGGGTGACGCAGCACTTTTTCCAGCATAGCTCAAATTCCTTTTCTATTTTCCTTAGTCCATTGAGAAAATAATTACTATGAATTCACAAGTGAAATCCTGATTCCTGAATTTCTTGCTCTATGTGTTCAGCTGTATACAAATTCAGCGAGTTGTTTCATTCAAATTTATTTGCTTATTTTTGAACTCACAATAATGATTCTTCTTTTTCATTCTTATAATATCAGCTATTCCTTATACATTCTAGGTCCCAAGAGAACTCACAGATTCCATATAAATCAGAATTGTAACTGAAGGAGCATTGCTGTTTCCTTTGAAGAGATGCTCAGGATTTAGCAATTGTCGGCAGTGAATTATAAGCCTCTTTCTTTTTTGCTGAAATAAAAATAACATTGGTTTTCATTTGAGGAATAGGGTATTCTCTTATTTCCTTTTTTTAGGTTAATAAGAAAACAAGATATTCATGGTATGTCCACTTAAAACTGCTTTAAAAAGATTATACCAAAAGTGATCATCAATATTTTAATAGAAAATTAAAGAGAGGATATCTATATTAGTGGAAAATGTTATGTTTTACATCAGAATGATAATTTTACAGAAATATTAGAAATAAATTTTGTTTTTAAATGTTCTTCAGTCATACTTCTGTTTAAGTTAAGCTTTCCTCAGATCTGAAGTTTTGGTTTTGGTTTTTATTTGCATGATTTCCAAGAACTGTAAAGCATTGTCTAACAAGTCTATGAAAGTAGAATAGAAAAATAATTTTTTCTTAGCTCTTCCCTTGATTTTCAAATAACTGTTATAGTTCAGTAATAAATAGTTTATCAAATGCATATATGTTGAAAATGTAACTGTTAAAAGATACAAAAATAATATAAATAGTTGCCGTCATATCATGGGGTTTACGTAGAGCAGATGAAATTTTTCCATGAAGATGTACCTTGAAGTAAAATTATGTTTTTATAAATTTCTTAAATAGCATTGGTCTTTGAAATTTTACTTTATATTTCCTGCTTTACAGAAAGAATTAAACCACCAAAAATATTTGTGTTGGAGAACCAAGATTATTCTAGTGAAAGGAAGATGTGAAAAAAAAATCAAAAGAGGGGATGGTATGTGTGGAACAATGGATAGGGTTAAAAATTAGAGGAGACCAAGAATTGCAGGGTAAAATGCAGCTGCTGTTCCCTGGATGGAACACAGTTGACAGGCTCCACAAAGGTTCCCTAAACAAAGACAAGCATCTGCTGGTAGGGACAGAATGGAGAGGGGAGTAGCATTGAGGTGCTGCAACCTCCTTTCATAGACACCCCTACAGGGAGGGGAACATCGTGACCCTTTGTAGTTCAAAGACCACACAGAATCTGTCTACCAAGAGAGATTGATGCCAAAGGTGACTACCCTATTATGTACCTATGACTAGAGTCACTCAAGCTCCACCTAAATCTAAAGAGATAGTATAAAAGTAAGTTAGGGATAAGGGAAAATGGAAGGAAGACTCCACCAACACTGCTGGGATTAAGCAACAGGCTGAACCTGTCTTTCCCCCCTCCTCTTCCCCTTGAGAAGAAATTGTAGACTGTGTTGAGGTCTCCCATCAGTCTCCTCTTCTCCAGGCTCAACAGACCAAGTGACCTCAGCCGCTCCTCACACAGCTTACCCTCAAGGCCCTTCACTGTCTTCATTGTCCTCCTCTGGATGCTCTCCAATAGCTTAGTATCTTTCTTATAGTGGAAATCAGGTTTGTTGAGCAGGACTTTCCTCTCATGAAGCCATGCTGGTTGTGAGTGATGACTGCATTGTCTTTGAGGTGTTTTTCAATACTTCCCAGAACAATCTTCTGCATAACTTTACTTGCCCTTGAGAATTTGGACCATGTTTGCCAGTTTCTGTCAGTTGTGGCGTCTTTGGATTCCTAAGACCACTCCAAAATTATTGAGAGAGGTTTTGTGATGGCATCAGCTAGACGTTTGAGGATTCTGAGATGAATCCCATGAGGCTCCATAGATTTGTGAGGATCCGGCTGGAACAGCAGATCCTATACAATTTCAGGGGCAGATGGGAGTTGATCGTTTTAGCAGTCATGATCCTCCAACTCAGGGTACTCAGAGCCCCTTGATCCATCATCCATGTTGAAGGCAGAGGCAAATAAAGCATTAAACATCTCTGCCTTGCCTCTGTCCCTGTTTGTGAGGTGACCATCATCATCCTGTATTGGGTCAATGATGTTTCTATACTGCCTATTGCCATTAATGTATTTGAAAAAAAAATCACCTTTTATTATCCCCCACATTTCTAGCAGCTTCAACTCCAGGTGAGCTTTGGCTTCAAAAATTTTCTTCCTACAGCAGCAAGCAGCATCTTTGTATTCTTCCCGGGTCATTTGTTCTTGTTTCCATTGGGCATACAAATTCCTTTTTAGCCTCATTTCCAAAGGAAGATCTCTCCTCAGCCAAGCCGGCCTTCTGCCTTGCCTACTTGACTTNTTGGGTCAATGATGTTTCTATACTGCCTATTGCCATTAATGTATTTGAAAAAAAAATCACCTTTTATTATCCCCCACATTTCTAGCAGCTTCAACTCCAGGTGAGCTTTGGCTTCAAAAATTTTCTTCCTACAGCAGCAAGCAGCATCTTTGTATTCTTCCCGGGTCATTTGTTCTTGTTTCCATTGGGCATACAAATTCCTTTTTAGCCTCATTTCCAAAGGAAGATCTCTCCTCAGCCAAGCCGGCCTTCTGCCTTGCCTACTTGACTTCCAGCACTTGGAAATTGCCTGTTCCTGTACCCTTAGAAGGTGATGTTTAAAAAGTGACCAACACTGACAGACCCCAGAACTTACAAAACCATTTTCCCATGGGACCTTACTTACTAATTCCCCGAGAAGCCTGAAGTCTGCTGTGATAACCTGGCTAAATTTGGTCACTGTCTTTTGTACGGTTGCCCAAGAACCTTGCTCCTCTGCCCCTTGGAGTCAGATTCAGATGCAGAATCAGGTCAAAGGGCAGTTTCACAATACCTGTTTCAGAACTCAAAACCGAGGAGTATCTTGAAATATAATGGTTGCCCATATGTCGACAAATTATACCCATAAATCACATGTGCTCCGTTTTTCTGTCACTGATCATGCACTGATATTACCCTGGCTCTTGCAGATTCCATAACCACACTGTCTGAACCTAACCCAGCAGAGAATTAGAAAATGTTGGCGCACTAGTAATGAGCTGTCTAAACAAATACCTTCAGCTGCCATCCCAGAAGGATGTGGGATGTGTAAATTCCAAGCAGATGTCTTGAGGAGTCTGGAGTATGTAAAACAGCCTATGTTTAGGTAACAGTCTGTCCTCACTAGTTTTAGAATGATACACCAACTATTATCAGAAAGCAAACAACAGGACAATGTATTTCTACCAGCCTTATTTTATGCAGCAGCCTTTGGCTAGAAAATTAAAAATCTAAGAATGTCAGGTCCCAATATCTTTTGCTATCTGGGGAAGTCCCACCCCGACATTTTCTGCGTATAATGGCCATTCTACCAAGAAATAAGCCTGGGGCTAAAAAGTCTCTCTATTCCTGCAATGGAAGATCTACCACATTTGTATGAATAAAGTAAATGTTTACTGGGGGAAATAAAGTGAAAATTCAGAGATTTTCTGGGTATCCATTCAACCTTTCATTAACTTTTCAATACACAATGACTCCACAGAAGAGGCTGAAATACGTGCAGTCATACACAGCCACAGCAGTTTAGTCCTGGAATAAGTTAAAGTTGAGACCATAGACTTTTCCTAATTTGAAAATAGGCTCCTTCAGGGAGTATGAAACCAAGAGTGAGATATTTACTAAAATGTAATTGGTGTAAAATAGGATCCTGGCATAATTCTTTCTAGGACTGTCTTTTGCCCGAGTTCTCACATGGTTTGGATGCTTATCTCCCACTGCAGAATAATGGAGATTACGTGTTTCAACAGGAATTCTTGTATAACAAAGACTAACTGTCCTTATTTATCAATTGCTATCCTTTGGATGAAGATATAGGTGCTGAATATACATACAGGCAAATTCATTGCAAATATTTAGGGTTTCTTGTCCACTAAACTATCATAGAATTTGTGAAGCCTGAGACTTTGAGTTAGTCACAAGTGTCCAAAGATGAAGGAAGAGGTCAATATGTCTTCTACCACCTGTCATCATTATCTTCTGTTACTCTGATAGACTCTAAAGTAAATGCTAACACATGAAATCATTTACAGTTATGAAACTAGATTATCTACATCAGCCACTTTACTTTTATCTATGTCTAGTATCGCTCATCACAGGCAATCCATGTGTGAATGAGAGAGTGTTTAACAGCTCTTCTGTAGTAGGAAAGCATGCTGCTACTGCAATAAATTCTCCCTTATTGCATCATGGTAATGAACTCACATGCATATTCTTCATACAGTCTTGCACTGTGCACAAAGCAAATTAAGCAGAGCTTGCAGCTGTTTTCATCTTAAAAAAAAAAAAAGATATAGAGTGCCATTAAGAGAAAAGGACAGTAAATAAAATCTAAATGTGATTTAATGCTATGATTTTAATGTTGTTGGTTTTAGAGATGCAAGAAAGGCTCTTTAGCAGTAATGACAAAAAGAAAAGGTGCTCATTGAATATATCCATCCTAAGATTACCAGTGCTTCTCTAACAGTCCCATACAAGACAAAGTCAAATCTCTTGCTGGAATAGCTTACAGAAGCTTGGAATTTAGCTCATTTCATTCATTACAGCTGGAGCAAATGGCTACTATACTGGGAACCCGATATCAAGGATCAAATAAAATATTAAAATTATTCACTCCCCTGGTCTATAAACATTTTTTCTTATAACTAACGTTCTTGTAGTTTTTGCAACAAAATTTTAGAACATCAAATCCTAAAGATATTGACAGCTTTGTGACAAGACTGGTTGTCATCTGCACACATGAGTGGTGGTCATGTCCTTTCTCTGTCATTGGCAGATTTCCAGAGTCAGTGTGGGACTTGCTGCTTCTTTGCCATGCTTAGCCCTGGGTGATGCATAAGTTATATCTGAATTAACAAGCAGCTACACAAAGGCAGCAGATCCATGTAGAGGAGCAGCAGGTAGTAAGGATCCAGCGTGCACAACACATTTTAGGAAATTTTACTTCTGGTTTGCTGCATTGTGGACTGAGCAGTTAACTGGGCATGAAGTGTATTAGGTGGCTCCCAAAATGAATAATCTATTTTCATTTCAGAGGAAAGAAATCTAAATTATGAGCCCAAGATCTTCTTGTGTCACTGACAAAAGCAAACACTTGTTTCTCAGCAGAGGCATCTCTCTCATTTACATGCAAGGAAAGTTGCATGTCTGCATCTCCCCTCTTCTGCACTATAAATGTTGTTTAAAGAGAGCATAAAGAAGATAATTTTTTAGCAACTGACTTCATGAGTGCTTCTCATAGAAAAGGGACCTGTTCATAGGAAGAGATAGTTCTGGAGTACTGAATCCAATCCTATAAAAGCAATTACATCAAAGATTACCTGCTAATGAATAAAATACCACTTTTAATTATTTTTTTATCCTCCATTTTCCCACTGAAAGTTGGACGTACAGGATAACTTAATTAATCTAGTACCACCACTGTCCACTAATGAACACAGCAATGCTTCTGATTCCCTCAGTGTCCCTCATTCTGTGCACTTCTGCCCATACACACTGACATACCATATCCCTCCTTCCTTTCTTTTTCTAGACCCTTGTTAAATAGATTTATATTTTATACACCATGCTTATATACTTGACTTTTAGACACTGCAAATCACCATAGCAGTTGTTGTTTGCATTTACTGAGGTTAAATTTATTGTTCTTCAACATGGGTGACTTCCATAGCAGAACTCACAGTATCTGTTAAATTGTGGGATCTACATTTTGTTAATATTTCCAAACCTGACTGGAAATATTTAGAGTGACATTATCTAGGATGACATATTGATATTCACAGTCATATGATACATGTTGCTCATAGCCAGTCTGTAAACAGTTAATGTGAAAATTTCTTTTCCACGTTAAGTTCCAACTGCTGATATTTTCAGAGTAATACTTAGATGGTTATTAGTAGTTCCTAAGAGTCTTCTGAAATTCTTAATATTAAATTTCATTCATATTCATTAGACAGGTTCTCAGGATCGTAAAATTTCTTTTGATACTCCATCAAGCTTTCATTGTAGTGGTATCTTTGAACTTTAGGATATCAGCAAATTTGAACAAGGTGTTGCTTCACTGATGTTAATATTTATCCTATTTTGATCCTGAGGGAATTCTGACAGTAACATGATACTCCTGAGATCATTAACTATTTAAATTTTTCCTTTTAGCTAGTTCTTTTTATGCATTTCTCCAGTTTAACTAATGATTTTCCATGTCTCTCCTATGGAATTGATATTTTAGTAAAGGTCCAGAAGCATGGCATCTCCTCAGTTTATTTAGAAAATAAGTTTATTAACTAAAGTTACCAGGTTAATTTGCCAGCCACTGTGTCTGCTACAATTATGTTCACCTCATTTCACCTGACTGAGCTGATTCATCATCCTAATACCCATAGTAGAAATAATAATCAATACTTACATAGTACTGTGAATTGTTTAAAAGCAGTAACAATAGATATTTTAACATAGAAAAAGGATAACACTTTTCAGATATGATAGACTTAAAATAAATAGAAAAACTACCTAAAGGTGGTGTTGGCACTAGGAATGAAACAGCTGTTTTGAAGAACCAGATTTTTACTCAGTCTTTATTTCAACAGAGTATACCATGCACAAAATTTAATAACACATTTGGACTTTATGAACTTTATGGTAGCTTATGGAGTTGTGAGAGATTACCATAAATTACATAAGTGACTGGATATACTTTTGGTAGAAGATGTTGAACCCATGTACTTTCATGGTGCCAGGATGAAGACAGAAATAGAACAGAAGTCACCAGAATTTGTTGGACTTCATGAATACTTGTTAGGTGGTCTGAAAACACAGTACCTGTCAAAACTTTTTTTTTTTTCCAAATTTTACAACAGGGCTTCTAACAGAGCCAGTGCCATAAATTCTAATGTCATCCTATTCCTTTGTCTCTGGAATTATCAGGATGAACTGGTATGAATAGTTAGATAGCAGCAAGATATTGGGTTTTTTTCTGTGGACTTAAACAGCTTTATTCCTCTTAAGAGAAGATTCTTTTAAAAATCTTGAGCAGATAAAACAGTAATTTCACAAAGTATTTTATGATTCCATGTTGCAAGTAATCATTATTTCATTATTTTATGGTATGTGGCCATGAATTCGGGAAAGACCACTCCACACATGCACCATTGTTCTTTGAATCTCTTTGGGACGGTTGTATTTTTTGTTTGTTTGGGGGTGGTTGTTGGGGTTTTTTTTTGGTTTGCCTTATTTTGTTTTTTCCCTAGCAGAGTCCCTATTTACCTCTCTCATCTTCAGATTTAGCAAAATCAGGTGTTACAATCCCACTTTATAGATCTCATATATACGTGTGTCCACAACTCGATGAAATGGCAAGGCTTTTTTTTTCTAATGTTTATTTTTTACATATTCTGAGTCTCTTAAATCACTAACTAAATAACAGTCAGATGTAAGATGTTTAATTGGAATAACATCATTTGTGAGAAATGTAAGCAAAGTATGGGTGGTATGGAAAAATTATGATCTATTTAAATTTAAAGGTGGTAATAAATCTTCCTTTGTTCTTTTGTGATAATGAAGTAGTTTATTGGCTACAGCTGCAGCTTTTCTTCTAAATTGCAGTATGGCGAAGTATAGGATCACTACTTAACAATGAGCAATGAACTTTACACATCTCTAATAATCAATACCATCAAATCAAGTGTGGCCAACAGAGGCATTAACTTCATTCTCATCCCACACCATGTGAAATTCAGATGGAAAAGGAAGGTGATGTAATTTTTTTAAATCCTGATTTGAAGTTT
>VWZD01004420.1:129124-144248 GCA_013396695.1 Sakesphorus luctuosus
TAAGCATGCTCTTCAGAAGTTTTTTTTCCTCCTATTACATTTATTCTTGTGTTTGTTATTTTCCCTTTTGAGAACCATAAATGCTGTTTCATTTGCAGTACTGAACCATTTAACATAGCTCAGTCATACTGCTCAATCTAGGCAAGATACTTGGTTCTTATCAGCCAGAAATATCATGAACATGTCTGGTTTTGAATATTTTATTTTAAAATTTTAAAATAGCCACATGACCAAGGATCTCTAGGAAGATGCAGATTTCTGCTGAATTTCTGCAGTCCTAGCAAAAGATAGTTTGATTGTTAAGGCACATAATGCAACTTTTATATGCAACATTTCTAAACATGTTAGGCTATATAACCTTTTCCTGTTTATAAACTATGTTATTCCCTTATAATGAAAAAAAAACCCAAACAACAAAAAAACCAAACAAACATGAAAATGAGGAGGGAAGATGTCATTTAAAGACAGCTCTCTTATCTGCATCTTAATCCCTTGAATATCAGACAGCAATTTCCCTTCAGGAGATGAAATACTTTGAAATGGTACTGCTAATTTGAGTGGAATATCAGTACATTCATCAAATAACTGCAGTACTACTTTGCTGGGTAGGCGTGACAAGTTTTTAAGGAATTGAGCTTGCAACCTGAATATCTAAGGCATCTGGAAACACAAATAATCCAATGGATAGTTAAAAATCTACATGAACTGAGGTGTGGGACCATCACATTTATATGCATATTTGATTCCAAGGTTAATGAGGTGTGGAGAATTAAAGCAGTTTCTTTTTTAGTTACTATGCTAAAAACAATATGCTTAAAGCCTTGATTAGCTGTATTGTTTATATTTTATTTCAGTTTTCAAAATATGACTGCCCTCAGCATGTATAAAATAACTCACTAAGAAGTCATCTTTGAATGTGTTTTCATATTGCAGGTAATCAGAATATAGTGGAATTTTTGGCAACTTATGGCAGAGAAGATAGGGAGCAGGATCACTGGGATGTGATGATGTGAGTAGTTCTAATGAAATGCCACTAAAGCCACTAAACATTTAGAATCGAAAACAGACTCAAGGGAACTAGTGTTTCACTCATGGTAAAGCTTGATTTTCTGGCTCACTAGATGACAGCCACAGGGGTGGTGTTATATCTACCTGATACACTGACTGGAACACTGCTTCACTCTGTTCTTCCTCTCTATTCCTTTTGAACTATCAGGATTATAAAGACAGCTGTTTTATGCAGCATAATTCACAATGTGTCCTTTTCTTAAAATGCAGTATTAAATTTACATTAACATTTCCAGTTAATAATTGTGGGTTGGAGAAGACAGTAATATTCTTCAAAGTACTCTTGACATACTGTTGTATACTCAGCTTCAGACTAATTATGTATTTTTTCATGTAAGTAAAATGTGAGCAAATGAAAATGCTCAATATAAATAGCTCTCTGCCTCATACAGCCCCATACTGACTCAGAAGACTGAGGATCAGGACATGATGTAACGTGGCAGGAAATAAGTATATTAGGAAAAATATCACAGCTCCTAAATACATCAAAATCTTGTTGGGGGGTATACTTAGATTTTCACAGAAAGTCTGAGTTTGGAAGGGACCACCTGGAGTTCACCTAGTCCATTCCTCCTGCACAGACCAAGGTCAACAAGAGCAGGTTGCTCAGCAATGTGGCCAATTGGTTTTTGGATGTCTCCAAGGATGGATACTCCATAACTTCTCTGGAATACATGTTAATCATTGTCAATCTGTACCATTATGTTTGTCAATCAGTAGAAGTTTGATCAGGTCAAGAAAGCAGGATTCATGCTTTGTAAATGATAGAAGTTAATTCATTCAAATATGCTGGCAAAATCTCCACATTTAAACTTAGGATGCTTTTTTTCTTCTTTTTTTTTTTTCAATATTTCTCACCCATTTCACAGTTTCAGGCAGAACTAGGAACAAAAACATAAAATTTATCAACTGCCACACTCCTGATCAAGTAATAGAGTACCAAAAGCAAACAATCTTCAGCATTACTGGGTGTCTAGTAAATTCATTTGAGAACTGCAGTTTGGTTTGCTAAGCTGGACAACTCAGATAGGATTTAGATTTGCATATCTGAGCTAGAAAAAATATTTTTTCAAGCTGTGTCCACCATTTTTTTTATGTTAGTTAATGATTTTTTTGTTTTGTATTTAATCTTTGAGCAACAAAACTTTTCTTTGTTATTCATCATTTTAATAATATTTACACAAAATTGTCAGCAACATCTTTCACAATTGATCGTATTATCTAGTTATACAAATCTGCTCTCAATAATAAGAAGGAATGGACAGGGTTAGCTGTTGATGAATGAGCTAGAGTTTAGTTTGGGGAAAATAATCAAAGACTGAAGTTTTTCATGAAAAACTGCACCTGCAACTTAACAGTTACAGTGGTTATTATTCTACATGTTTAAATAGAAGAATTCTCTGAAACAAAAGTAAATTAACAAGAAATGTTTTTGGAATTTACAGAATTGTGCTTACTTCAGTGAACTTTTGATCAGTTTGCCATTTCTTAAGAAGAGCTTATAAGCTCCAAACTACAGCTTCCAAACTAAACCTTTTGAGCTTCCCATCTGTAGCTCTCAGAGTCAGGCCAGCATGAATCACAAGGAACCAATTACTGCAAAGTGTTGCCATGCCAGCAGTGGCATTCACTTTTCTTTAATATTTTCACTAACCTTATTTCCCCTGTGAGCAAAATAGCTGCTGCTATTTGTTCAGACTTGGAGGCCTTGGTAGGACTAGCTGTCAAACAGCCTGGGCTCCTCTTGCTAATTTCAAGCTCTATTGAGCAGTACTGTCATGGCAAGACTTATCACTCAGTGTTTAGGAACAGCCCCGGCAGGATGCAAAAAAAAAAAAAAAATTAAAGAAATATTTAGATTTTTCTTCTCAGGGGAAAAAAAATGATTTTTTTATGGAAGAATTCACTGTTACTTCCTATTTAAAAAAAAAATGACCAGAAGACACTGAAAAGTACCAGCTGCCCACATATGCTAACACATGGTATAGGTTCAATTAGGATGATTAGAAATTTAAAGAATACCTGAATGAGAATAATTCAGTCTGCTGAAATTATTAATTCTACAGTATCAAAGTAGAACTTATCTGAGCAACATTGCTACAGAAAAAGATAAATTTAGAAATAGGGAGAATGGCATAGTGATGTAAAATATACCTACCACAGGCCACTGACCATAGTCAAGCCACATTGTTGTCTCTTTTCTTCCTTTTACTTTTAATTTTTATAAGGGTCATAAATTATATGTGGCACTATTGTCCACAGAGAAAGTGTGCAGATATCCTGAGTAGGCCCATTTCCAGGCCATTAGCAAATACTGTCATTAGGGGAAAATATCTCCTAGCAAGAGGATATCAAGTTCCATAAGGGCAACTGTAAAGCCATGACCTTGGAAAGAAATAAACCCATACACCAGTAAATGTCCAGAAGCCAAGCAACTGAAAGGCAGATTTACCGAAAAGGACCTCAGAGTCTAGTTGGACAGTAAGTTGAACATGACCCAGCAATGTGCCCACACAGCTGAGTAGGATAAAAGCATCTGTAATTCCATTAGGTGAAAAGCATTGTTGCAGGCTGAGGGAGGTGACATTTTCACTTCACTCCTCACTAGTGAGATACCTGAGGTGCTGGGTTCAGGTCTCCACTTCCAGTGCATGAGACATGGGTAAACTCAGGCAAATGCAACAGTCATGTGGAACTGATAAAGGGACTGATGGAACTGACATACAAGAAGAGTCAGAAGGCTCAAGGAGATCTGAGTAAGTTATATAAATACCTGACAGACATAATGTGAAGAAGACAGAGACAGAATTCTCCTGTTGGTGTACAATGACAGGACAAGAGGAAGTGGGCAAAAGGCGAAACACAGGAATTACTTTTTGAATGTAAGAGTTTTGTTACTGTGAAGGTGACTGAGCACTGGAATAGGTGGATCAGAGATGTTGTGGAGTCTCAATCCTTGAAGGTATTGAAAACCCTACCAGACATGGTACCAAGAAACCTCCTGGTGGACTCTGTTTTGAGCAGTGGGATGGATTCCTTATCTCCAGAGTTCCCTTCCTACCTTGACTGTTCTAGGATTCTGTAATTCTATAAAAGGCTGAAAATATTCAGCAAACAAGATCTGACTAGATTAAAAAGAATATCCTGAACCTCCAGAGCAATCTGGTGAAGTGATGAAGTAAACAATAATAAGACATAGATTGGGTGGGTAGACAGATGTGTCTGTGATGACAACAGTAAGAGTATGCTGACTTAATACAACAAAGAACCACATGGTCTAGACAGTTCTAAAATGGAAATAAGGGTCATGGCTTATATTTGTAACATGGCAGGTGACAGGAGAATAGATATTCTGGAGCCAAAATTAAATGAACAGGTGAGAAGTAAAAGACCAAGACTGATGAAAGTCATGCATCAGTCTGGATGGACTGAGTTTCTGTTCCTATCTAAGACAGTTTTATTGGAAAAATATGATCAAACTCCATAGAAATTGGAAAAAGTATTGTCAAATAGGTGGACATCTGTTTCATGAAAGTGTTATTTCAGATGAGCTACATCTGAGTGAAAAAAAAAAAGCGATGATGCTGAAACTTAAAAGTTTATGGGAACCTTTACATTAAGCACTGTGAGGAAGTTCAGAGTTGCAGATCACACAGATCCCATTGAAATAAACTTTTTGAGTAAAGAGGAATAAGGATCTTATAAAACAATTAGGAACTAGAAAGCCAAGTTTATTTTTGAAAAATAAAACTCCTTTTCAGGATATCATATATGAGAAGAGAGTCATCCCAAGAGGAAATGGACACATTAATTTATTAAATGTTTGAAATGTGATGCATAAAATAGGTGAATTTGGATGCCTGGTTTCTAATGAGGACAGTAACAAACTAATGAATTTAGAGAAAGAAAGCTAATCTCTCAAACTTGTCATGCCAGGTTACAAATTGCTTGAGCAGGCTAGACTAAAGTTTTGGCTAGAGTAAATAGTAATAAGCCACATGACTAAAAGAGTAATAATAATTAGGAAAAAACCCAAGATAATGTTACATAAACAAAAAATTATATTTAAACTCTCCTATTAGCTTTCAGATACTAATTGTGACTAAGACACTAAAAAAAAAAAAGCTGCAAGAGCAGTAAACACTGTAGTGACAGGAACTTGTAGTTATTTCCACGAAGATTAAAATAAACATCTGAATAAGTGGCATCAGATCAAACTTCAGATGATGGAAGTTACTTTGTTAGACTTCACTTTCTTGAAACTGTTAATCAGAAAGCCTACACTCGGAAATAAATAATTCGTGTAAGATGTGCATTGGACTTGTTTCAGAATGTATCTCTCAAAAAACCTTTCTAAGGGTGATGCACTTTCATTCAAAACTACAGCAGAAGTAAAACATACACACAAAATAAACCACTACAGATATGTTCACTTTTAAAAAGGGAAAATATACAAAATTAGAAAATTTGCTAAAAGTAATCTAAAAGAATCAGCCAAATAACAAAAGTTCTTTGCAGACTATAGAGTTTTATTCATGACATGTTATTAAAGGGACAAAATAACTATCAAATCAGTTTGGCTGAAGAATAGAAACAGTGGAGAATAACAGTTAAATAGTTAAAAAAAAAAAAAAAAGAGTAAAGGTTTATATTTCAGATAATGAGTATTGTGTCCAGATAAGGGGACTGGAAAAGAAATAAGCTCTGGCATATTAAATCTGAGACTTTAATAAGCCAAAAAATTACTTTGAAGAATGATTTGCCAAAGGCATGTAGTTATTAATTAGATGTTTTCGAACACGTTAGAAGCTAAATACTTGACACAAAGTCTGCAGGGTCAATAGATACTTAATATAGCAAAAGAAGGATTCTTAATATAGGAAAGGAACAATATCGTGGTGGAAAATCTGAAGCAGTGATTTGCATCACTTTTCACTACAGAAAAACTAAGGAAAAGTAGCATGTGGAAGCTTTTCCTCACAGGAAATATCTTGGAGCAACTGTGTAAAATTACATTGTCAGATGAATGCAGGGACAAATAAATAAACTAAATAGTAACTTCATGCAAAAGCCAGGTAGTATTTAATTCCAAGCATTAAAGGAGCTCAGAATTAAAAATTCTTTAACCAGTAATTGGTTTATAGACAACAATTAAATTAGCTGGAGAGCTGCAGAATGAATGGCTAAAATTGTGGCAACTTTGAAAAAATGCTTCAGGGCCAGTCAAACTATTACAGACTAATAGGCTGGATTTCAGAAGCAGGTTAATTGTTTAAATTTCTCATAAAGAACAGAATAAGTAAATATTCAATTAAATAAGGTAAGATTGAGAAAGAAGAAGCACAGCTTTTGTGGACAGAAACTGTGTTTCATAAACCTTTGAGAGTACTCTGAATTAGTTTTCAAGATTGCAGAGTAATGATCCATTTTTTAAATACACTAGATATCCAAAACCTTTTGCTAAGAAAGTATCAAGAGAAGAAAAAGCTGATTTTGCATGTACAGCATGGTAAAAAATGAAATTTGACTGTGAAAAGATGCAGGGACACCTCACAGTATAATAAGATGATAAATCATTATAATGTACAAGCCCACAAATAAACCAGTATTAGGTATTAATGCACAATCATGTATTCCAAGTTAGCTGTTATAGAATCATGCAATCATTTAGGTTGGAAAACTCCTTTAAGATCATTGAGTCCAACTGTTAACCTAGTACTGCCAAATCCACCACTAAACCATGTCCACAAGAGCCACATCTACGCATCTTTTGAATACCTCCAGGGATGGTGACTTCACCACTTTCCTGGGCATTCATTTCTAATGCTTATCAAATCTTTCCATGAATATTTTTTTCCTCATATTCAATCTAAACCTCCTCTGGTGCAATTCAAGGCCGTTACCACACTTGTCCTGTCACTTGCTCCATCTGACTCCTTTCCAGTAGTTGTAGAAGGTGATAAGGTCTTCCTCGAGCTTCAATTTCTCCAGCCTGAACAAGCCTAGATAACTCAGCAGCTCCTGATGAGACTTGTGCTCCAGATACTTCACCAGTTCTGTTGTCCTTTTTTTGTTCAACCAGGCTGGTCTTCTTCCCCACCAGTTCATATTTCAGCACATGGGCATGGCTTGCTCCTGAGCCTTTCAGATTTCCTTCTTAATGGATGTTCAGGCTTCCTGGACTCCTTTGCCCTTCAAGACTGCCTCACAAGGGACTCCCTCAGCCAGTCTCCCTAACAGGCCAACATCTGCCTTCTGGAAATCCCCCTTTTCAGTTCTTCAAGAACTGAAAACTTGATCATTTCACAATCATTATGCCTCAGACGGGTCTAACCATCACATCACCCACAAGTCCTCTGTGTACAAACAACAGGTGACAATTACTACTCTGAAAGGAGAGCTTGGAGTTCCTGTGGATAGATTTATAAAGTTCCCAAGCTCAGTGCTCAGTGACTTACTGCACTGAAGATAAATTAAATTTTGAAAATTTTTGGAAAAGGATAAAGGAACAAAACAAAATATCATTTTATGTCTATATAAATCTCCAGAGAGCTTTGAAGTCTGTATGGAAATCTCAAAAGGCACAGTCCTTGAAAGGCCTAAAAAAAGGGCAACAAGAGAAGGGTAGGTTTAAGAGAAGGGTAGGTTTCATGTCTGACTGTCCAAAGAATATTGAAAGAACACGTAGTTTTTTATTGAAAAATATATAAACCTACCTTTACAGGCTCAGGACTTCAGATTTTTCTGCAGAGAAAGAGCTAAACCAATGCAAACAAACAGAACTTTTCTCCAGGACCAGGTCTGGCCTTTGGCCAAAGCTTAAGAATTTCTAACATGTCTAGCCAGGAAATATATAACTTGTTTTGAGTAAGATGTAGGATGTCTGTCACCAGAGTTTAGTCTACAATTCAATTCATATGCTGTTATTAATGTGCAAAGAGCAGTAATTTAGAAAGACAATGTCTTTTTAAAAGTGATAAAAACTTGAAATTTTATTAACCATTTTGGAGAAGACCAGAATATTGAGAGTAGTGTACAGAAACAGACAAGAGACAATTTACACAATGTAAGGTTGTAGATTAAAGAAGAAAAAAAAACAGTTTGAAAAGTAATCAGTACAGTGTCTCAGTACTATGATGCCTTTGACAGAGAAGGATGGACTCAATGCCTGCTTAAAGATCCCTGACTACTCTATGGTGTGAAATTCAACTGAACATTTTCATTCTCCAGGAACATTTTCTATATTTGTCACCAAATGTGAAAACCATCCAGCAAGCACTATAAAATCATTAAAAGATTTTGGTAGAAGAGCTGAAACAGAATTGTTGATACTCAATCTTCTGTAAGTAAAACACCTGTTTGATGCCCTACGATGTGTGTAGCCAGGAATGTGACTCCTCTTTCTTCAAAGAATCTGCCATTTAATGATCAGTTTCTTAACTGTTTGAAATGAGGTTTATGGAGGAAAGAATTCTTCCTTGGGACACAAAATAGGAAGCTTCTTGGATGTATACCTTTGATTTACCCTTATTAAGAACCAAATCCTTGAATGGAATTCTTCTGCCCCTGTTTAGGCATTTAAAACTTAGCCAGCCAAATTTCAGGTAATCTCACAACATTTTCCTTGTCATTTATGGAGAGAAAGAGGCACCTCCAGAGCGCAATTCAGTTTCTCATTTTCCCTTATTTTAAAATCCTGGTTTGGAATGAAATTACTAGATGTCTGGATGTGTCTGTTTCTCTTCACTAAGCATGACCCTTAAGTCATTAGACCTATGTGGCTAACTTTTACGTGTTTAAAATAATGGAGAAGAATCACATCTTCATTAGTTCTTTTTTTCCTGTAGGAAATGTTTTTTTGCCATTCTCCATCATTCATATAAAACAAAATATTTTCTATTAACTTTTAAGGATAAAATGCATTTCTCATGAACTCGAGAATGCATTTCTCATGAAGCCGAGAAAGTTTCAGTTTGAAGTCAGACTTCTCCAAGAAGTTATGTCCTGGTGGAAATATGATTTTATTATTAAAAGAAATTTTGCAACCTTAACTTATAGAGTTTGAATATAATATACGTATAAGAACAAATTATGTTTTGTTGCCAAGACAATAAAAAGTAAAAAGCAAGGAAAGTAATGGAAGCAATTTACAGCTCTGTGGGACAGCCAGAGATACAAGAACATACTGGATTTCTTAGACAAGAAAACAATATGATCTATCAAACTTATTCTGTTGTAGGAATAGATGCAGCATGACAATAAGGAAAATCACATTTCCAATAACTAAAAATAAGGCTTATTTAACAGTCCATCAGGTGAGTATGAGGAAAAATATATATGCCAATCTAAGAATTTCATCTTACTCACACCTACCTACCCCATGTCAATACTAGGGGGGACAAAAATGTTTTGTTGTTGTTAATAATTTTTTTTAATTGCAGTGGACTTCCTGTTCCCTTACCCTGTAGTCTTCCAAACAGTTTATTACTGTTTTCAGAAACATTTAAAAATTATAAGGAGGATAGTGTGATCCAATATTTTTATTGCACAGCTATCCTGAAGAAGACTATACAGCCTACAGGCCTAGACAAGGAGTGGGGGGGGAGAGGAGGGAAGGCAAAACCCCCCAGACAAATAAGAAAAAAACCAAACCCAAAAACCAACCAAAGGGAAAAATAAACAAAAAATTAAAACAAACAAACAAAAACCCCAAACCCAAATAAAACCCAAACTCAACCAAAGGAAAAAAAAACCAAACAAAAAACCCAACCCCAAAACCACACCCTAACAAAAATAAAAACAACCTTGCCTGTCTCTGAGAAAAGATTAAACAGTTTTCTAAAAAAACCCAGGGTCAAATCATGACCTCTGATTTTAGAATAGCTTTACAATTACACCTGAAAAGAATTACATGTCCAATAACTGTCTTCCAATAGTGTTCATACTTTCAATCATATTCAAAAAGATGGACAAAAGAGTAAAGCTACAGTTTGAAAACCTTCTTTAAAAATGTTTCAACAGCACCTAAAATCTTGACCTTAAATAATCTTGCCTGCGTCATAAGGCGCTACCCAGAGTACTGTAATAGGAATCATCATTGAAAATTATGAGGGTTTCTGCCATTACCTACCTAAAATACAACATGTCAAAAATGGCAGCAATAAAAAAGTAGCTCTCAGTCCATATATTTCCTCAGAACTGAAAACATATTTGCTGGATCATGTATAAAACAGGATTAAATGATGAAAACACATTTAAAGTTACCATATCATTCTAATGGTAACAAACTGGGTCTCAGATATTTGTGGATTTTTGGAGGAATTACAATTTAATTTCTATTTTACATCTCGAGTGACTTAAGGCCTCATTGCCATTTTTTGACTGAAAATTAAGTCATAACTAAATGTATATGAAGATGATGTCTACAGCTCACTTATAAAATCTCTGAACATTAGTTCAGCTGAGCTAAATCTGTTTAAACCTCAGATGTAATAAGATAGGAAAGATGCAGAAAATTCAAGTACTATTTTCATACCACGGGGTCAGGATTACATTACTCTCAGAATATAACTAACTCTTCTATATTATATTCTAAATGGCAGGTTGAGAGAATAGAATTCATATATTAACATAAACACAATTAGAGCAATAATGTCAGAGGAGACCAGACTGATGAGGAATTCATCAAGTGGCAGAAATATTACAAGCGCTGGGTGGATGAGGACGTGGAGGTCCAGGAACCTGGGATACCTATGCAGCGACTGAATCGGGACCATGGGGGCTTCCGGATGGACACTTCTCCAGTTTAAATGTTATACCCGTAATATGGCTATCGTGGTTATTTTTCCCTTAGTTGTTCCTTATCCAAGTTTCTTCTTCCCACAAATCCCTAGAATTTTCCCGCCAACCTCATTCTCCTATTGGTCCTTTTGCCGCTCCTCCCCTCCCTCCTTCCCTTCGTTTACATGTACCCAATGAAGTGCGTTACTCCTCCCTGTTTCTGCCCCTCTTCCTCACCCAAATTCTGGAAATTCCCGTGCTCCCCTCATAAGCCGGGGCGTGCCATTAAAACCTGCTTTTCCTCATGGACTCCTGGCTGCTGTGGATTTATTCCGTTCGGGGTGGTCGCCGGGCCGGGGGCGGGAAGAGCCTACCTAAGCTTCTAAGGGGCCTGATCCTAGGGAGCTCCGCTTGCCGCTTTCCTAGCCTTGCTCCTGGAAGCAGAAACCTCTCCACTGTATCAGTGGAAATAACAATCCGCTGATAGAATAATATGTACTATGTTAACTAAAACATCAACAGAAATTGAGTCACAGAAGAAAATGAGGATGTAGGTAAAACACGTAGTTTTTATAACTAGGGAGTGATTTGAACTATAATTAAAATCAGAAACTAGAAATTAATAAAGGAGTATGGAAGATGATGGAGATTTTCAAACCACTGATTAATACAGAAAGCAGCAGGAGAAATGGAGAATGAAAAACTGTGCTATGCAAGTTCCTGGCCCCAAAAAGCAGGAGATCAAAAAGCAGAATGAGAGTATGACATCTTAATTGAGGGATTCACGTCAGTTAAATTAGTCATCTAAAATCTAGGCTACTCTACTCAGCTAATTCTCAAGAAGTGTTCTTGCTACTACTTACTGAAAATGTAGGCTACTCAGAGAGCTGATCATCATCCTATATTATCACATTGAGGTGAATTATCCAGGTGAAGTTTTTCTTTGCAACTGCATGTGGACGGAGCCTGGACAACCCTGGGAAACTACATTTTTGCCTTCTAAACAGCTAATATTTATGGCTGTTAATCCAAAACAAAATAAAAAAGATTATTCAAAAGAATATTTTATTTTCAAATATTTGGTCTTAATCTTTACACAAAATAGTGTTCAGCAGATTTAGTGTCTGAGACACTTCTAGTAAAACAAATTCTATGAATCCACCCCAAAACTTTAAATGAGTTCCACAATGAAATCAAAGCAACAATATTTGCCAAAACAATTGAAAAACAAAGAATCATAGAATGGGTTGGGTTGGAAAAGAATTTAAAGCTCATATAGTTCCAACCTCTCAGGGAACAAAGGACACTTTTTACTAAACCAAGCTGCTCAGAGCCCCATCCTGGCCTTGAACGCTTCCAGAGATGGAGCATCCACAGATTCTACTGGCAACCAGAGCTTACTCACCTTTACCACATTCTGATGTCCAATCATGCAGTGTTTACCCAAACTAAAATCCCACTCAAAACTGTGATTTTTTTTGTTTTCTTGAGTGTATGACAACAGGTCTACAGACAAACCAGTAAAATTCAGCTGCTCTCTAGTAAGCTTATTAAAAATGGAATGTCCTAATTATGAATGGTATAGGCTCCTCTGTAAAATCTACTGACAGCAGGAAAAAGGACAATAATTGTGTCTCTTCACAGATTCAGTCTGTGAAATACAGTAATTGACTAATGATCTAGTTTCTTTTAAAGGTGTAGACCAGATATTCAGCTAAGGTATACTGCTCTATATCATTTCCTTCAGCAAACTTTTGCCAACTTTTATCAATTGAAATATCATCCCTTTGTGGTTTTTTTTTTTTTGTGATAATTTGTCTAATAAGGCACACAGCTCCTCTCAGCCAGTAAAACATGAAATCCCTCTGCTCTTTTGTCACTGTTTCTCTAAACAAACACAGTATCAACAAGAAAAAGTGTTCTGGTGCTGGTTTATTGTTTTGCGTTTTTTCCTAGATCTGTGAACTATAAAAGATACAAACAATAAATACAAAAAGGTGTTATTTTTTTTCCAAAGGAGTTCAGATCATTGAAAGATTAGAAATTATATTAAGTGCTGACTGCAGAGAAATCTGAAGTTACTAGCTTCTGCAGAAATGAGGTTTTGTGTTTTTATGGTTGCTTTCTTTGATTTCTTACTTCTGGTTTCTTTCCTTGGTTTGCCTTATCTTATCTAAATAGACCAAGGCAATACACTGACTAATGAGCATCTCACTGAATACAAATATATATGAAAGAACAACTTTGAAACTCTTCACTCTCTAAACATGTTCATTATACTCACTTTAGACTATGTGTTTCTGCGGCAAATTGAATCACACTACTGAGCTGAAGGCAATTTAGTAAAGACCATTATTGGGTTTTTTATTATTCTTGTTACAGAATTTAAGTTGAAATCTGCAATATTGCCTTGACAGTGAAAGGCACTGAAATGTTCTCAGTACAACACATATCATTTGTTGTGCCTATCTAAGTGCGTGAGCTTGTATATAATTTGTTCTATAACAATAATTTTATTTTTCAGCTAAATACATTTGGACACTGATTGTTTGGGGTTTATTTGTTTGTTTTTTCTTTTTTCATGAAAGTATATTATCTTTCATATTTAATACCAACTTCACTGTTTTCATTAAGTTTCTTTTCTGCAAAACTCACACAAATGTAGGAAATTTTATGACAATAAAAGAAATATTTTTACATTTCCATAAATGTCAGCCAGGTGTACAAACTCTCTCACACATTGAAATGATGATTTTAAATTTAGAGCTATTTTCCCTTAAAAAAGAATTGTTCAGGATTTCCCTATACATGCTTTACCCAATATGTCCAATTATTATTATTTTGAAGCTCATTTATGCTAGTATATATGAGAGACAGCACAATAGATCTTTTTGTAAGATTTTATGCAAATAAAGCTTATACACCTTAGAATATCAAATTAAGTAGTGCATCATATCCAGTATCCACTGTTTGGGTGTGTCAAATAACTAGTGCTTCAGAGAAGGATAAATCTGTTCTGGAGTCCAAACATAAAACCCAACAGCCAAGTGAAAGACACAGATCATTGGGATGAGGAAAAAATGAAAACACATTGAGCTCTCTTCTCCTCATATCACGGAGCAGGAAGAGAAAGTACAAGAAAGCTGTCCCACAACAGAACCACATCTATTAACATCTTGAGAGTACTCTCCCATTATCCTCATATCTGTGTAGCATACTGCACTCTGAAAGTTAAGAAAGTATTGTAGAATAAGAAGATAGCATTATTTTTTTTTTAATATTGGCTTTCGACCTATGAAACTGAATTTAAGAGATTTTCAAGACTTACTTTGCTCTGAGATGCTTGGTTGGAGAGACTTGCTGGCAAAATATACCTATTGTTGCCATTGTGATGAAAGAAAAAGGCAGTAATAACAGGTTTGCAAATAGTTGTGCATTACCCTGTTTGTACCTTACCAGACATCTCTGCTATGCAGTCTCTGAGTGTTAGTGCCCTGTCAGGGATAGTGTCCTTGAATTTGTTTGAGGGACTTGAGTGCTATCTGTTCCAATACAGGACACAGAAACATCTATTTTACACATTATTTAAAAGCTGTTTCTCCAGTATAAGAGCTTTCTTTTAAAATATACTGCTTTCCAAAATCACTGCAAATGGACAACAATTTTTGTAGCATACTCACTATAATAGAACAATTCAGCATTAAAAGAAGCCAGTAGAAGGAAAAATAAGGTTTTAAGTTATAATGTGGCTTGAAGTATTTGAAAGTCTGAGGTAATTGGATTTTTCTGTCTTTTTTTTTTAATTTGAAAAAACCCTGTTTGTTTCTTGTGATACTTAACTGAAACAGATTGACTATACAGTAGAACATCTGTCACTGCTCTTTAGTATAAACAGAAAAGTGGAGTTAGTCACTTATTGATAAGATGCTTTTAATTTCAATAATCATATTTTTTCAAAAACATGTTTGTTTGTGTTTTACTGCAAAAATATTGTGAGTTGTTTTCTAAATCAGACATTTTAATACCATATTTAATCATTATATAATTATGGCTTCCTCCTGTATATAAATGGGTGATAAAAACTAGCATTCATCTTAACTACTGTCACTCAAAGTTACTTCAAGTGCACTCTCTCTCTCTGGTTAAAGGAGAAAAACAAACACATTCAAGTTAAGTGTCAGAGACCTATGTTAAATATCAATTCTATGATGGAATTTAATTGTAGAATAATATTAGAAAGCATTGACTATTTCCAAAAAAAAAGAAGCCAAGTCTT
>VWZD01004420.1:164908-191150 GCA_013396695.1 Sakesphorus luctuosus
CCGTGTGTAGTCCCCAAAACCAAAAGAGACAACCTGCCCCCACCCAAGAAATCAGCAGTTAATGACTCTTTTTGTTAACTCCTAGCATGGGCAGTTAGTGGCAGGGGAGAGAATTTACATAAGAATTCCAAACTACAACAACACATCAATTTCACTGGAACTGTACATATACACAGTTTGACTATAAGTAAGTTTTCAGGATCATGAATCTTAACATGACAGGAATTTTGAAAAATCTATGCTAGTGGAAGCAATATGATGACATAAACACATTATAATAGTTTCTTGTTGTTCATTCAGCCTGATATTTCATTAACCCACAGTCTAAAGTTCCTTGAATTCCTTACCAAAATGTGAGCTTTCAGAAGGCCCATTTGCAAGGGCCAAATGCAACTTTTACAAGGGCCTGACCCTGCTAGATACCAAATATATTCTGCTACTCAGAAGGATTATCAGCATCTGTCTGCATAGTGAACCTTGTAAAAAAAAAATCTATAATAAGACAATGTCAGTCCGCAGACAGCTCAGAAAATGAGTTTTGCAATTCATCATACAACAATTATTGTTGGTAACAGTACTGATGAGAAGGGAAGGATTTGTGAAGAATATGGTGTTGCAGAGGTGAAAATCTCATACCTTGGCATTTTACTTGTTTGTTGGATTTGGGTTTTCTTGATATTTTGGTTTGGGTTTTGTTTTTTTTTATTTTTTAATTATGTATCACATTTCTAACATTTAATTAAAAAAATCTCTGTCATTATTTTACAGTGACCTAATTGACATAAATGTAAAAAAAAAAAGTAAATATGTAGGACAAATTTAATATCTATGAAATTACAATAATTTCAAGTATTCCAATATCCTTCATACATGTACAGTACAAAGAATCACTCTTTGAGAAGTTGCCAATATGTTAGTTCTACAAAGTAATGTAAGTTAATTTTAAGGTAAGAGACTGATTCTGCATGAAAATATTCAAACTCGGCATCATGTACAAGGTTGAAATCTTTTCTTGCTTTAAAACAGCTTATCAGAATGTATAAATACATGTACATATGAACAACCATATGTATGTATGTCTTATTTAACTGCTTAACAATTAAATAGAACTGAAGATAGAGAAGTCGACTTCTTAGAAGAACTACACCTGATAAGATATTGTGTTCCTACTACTGCTTTCTGAAGGATCACATCAACAAACTATTTGCAGTTTTAAAAAGAAACAGCACCACCTGGTATCTTGAAATAAAGCTACAGATACCCAATATCTTAGTGGCAATATAATATATATAGATGCATAGAAACATAAATAGTCACCAAAAAAAAATAAAAGAGAGTAAATATTTTTGTATTAGAAATGTCAAAACAGAATATTAAGCTTTGGTATCTTGGTTCAAGACACATCTGGTTTTAGAAGAATATTATTACGGAGAATTCTATGAGTACTTGAGCTAAAATACATTTCTTTTCAGTACTGAACGCTCTTGAATTTTCATGTTTGTAAAACAAAAGGCTAGATTCAATTTGCATTATCCATAAGAACATACTACTTGTTTTGTTACCTAAGCAGTGATAGATGTGGGTGAAAATGCTTTTAAAAAGGTCTGTATAAATTATTCATCAACTATATTCATTAGCTGTTACTTGCTCTGCTGCACTATAAATGTTTATCATTGAAAACAGAGATAATACAATATAAAGAGGGTAACTGGCTGTCCACTACTGAGTAAGAACAACAAATTGTTATGAGATCCACAGCTGAAAAATTACTTGGCCAAATTATATAGTCAAAGTGTAATGATATATTAAAAGTAAATTATGATCTATTTCTAAACCACACTTACTAAAAAAAACTAACTGTATTTGTAGTAAGACTTGTTTGCAATTAATCTGTGAAAGTACTTGCCAGAGAGAGAACTATTTCTTCACTTATCACTAGTGGGTCATGGCTGCTGAAACAAAGATGGTTGGAAAACTGCCCTTCAATTATATATATAGATATTCTTAAAGCATTGTGTTAGTCAAAAAACCTAAAAGATCTCTTAGTGGAACTCATTAAAATTGCAGTCAAGTACCGTGTCATGTCTTGTTTTGTTTCCTCTCCATTGCTTACAACACCCTGCCGAAGGCAAGAGACATTTTCTTTCGCTGCAGATTTTTACTCTTCTACTTCTAAATGCTGATTTTTCCCATGTCACTCATCATCCAATCTCTAAGAGCAAAATTTGACTGTCATTGGAATTGATTGAACTGCTGAAAAAAAAGTAATAATTTCTAATATTCATAAAACATTGTGAATCTGACCACAACTATTCCTAATATCAACATTTTAAAATCTCAGTATATGCATCAAAATATAGTTAATCTGATGCCTAAAGATACCCTTGGATAAACTCTTAGGTACAGGATTTTCTAATGAGTCATTTTCATGGACTTTTTTCATTTTAAGAAGGCTTAAAATGGCTTTGAGGCCACTGTTGCCTGACTCTGAAAGTGCTTGAATTCCTGCTGCCCCTCACTGCTCAGCCTCAGAACCCAGTCATAAGCAGGCTTATGTAGAACCACTTAGGAGCTGCTCTGCTCCACTTTTGTTTGAAGGGCTATCCCAAAACAGTACATAACTCTCTTCAATATCCATAAATCTATAGTTGTTGTGATAGCAATCCTAAAACATGCCATAGGAAAAAAAAAACCAACAAAAAACCAAAACATTCACCAAACAGAGCAACAGTAACAAACATAACAAAGAAACAGAAACCTAATTTTTCTCTCCCTTTTTTGTAGGAAAAAGCCAAGAAACGAATACATTCATCTGTGAGAAGAGATGAATGTAATGTTCCTGATTCCAGGACTTCTCATGTAGTCAATCCAATAGCTGATGAACAATACTTAAGAGAATTAATGAGTAGATGAGAAATGTATTTCCTTCAGAAATATGAGAAGGTTGCCACTAATAAGGCAGATAGTTGCTGTCATAATGGAAATATGCTTTTCCTATCATGCTTTTTCATAGTACTTTCATCTGGTCTTTTTTTTTCCTTTTCTCCCCAACAATGGCAATAATAATAATGTTTTTCTGCTTCTTGAAAGCCCTAGTTTGTGGGACAGAATATTATATGAAACATGGATATACAAATGCAACTCCAGAAGCAGCTGTTGAAGACACTGAACAGTAACTGACTGTGTCCCTTTTATAGCATTTTTCTAAAGAATGCAATGCTGTTAGGCACATGTAACCACTAACCACATTTGAATTTAAACCTACTGTGGTATTTCTACAATTCATACTCAGCAGCAGCAGAACACTTAGCATAAAAAGAACCCCACCCTGTGTCTTTCGGTCAAAAATACAATGTATAGGGAATATATTAATCCCTTTGCTATGTGTTCTTTGAGCATTTTGGGGAAATGGAACAATTTTTAGAACATTACATGATATCATATAGTGTCTGTGGGTTTTTTCCAACTGCTATCATATTTTTAAGGTTTGAGATTGTCCTAGTTCAGCAAGTAGGACCAGTTGTCACTGTGTGGGGGTGATCAAAGCTGTGTATTCTACCTCCTCTATTCATTCCCAAGGTCAATGGCCCATTTGCAGCAGCTTCCCAGGAAGTCGTTAGCACCTCCACTCCCAGCCTGAGGAGGCGTAGGTGCTAATGGGCCATCAACAGTCCAAAATTACCCCATGACTCACAGAGTTAATCATCCATTGTGTGAGTCCCCACCCTGGGGGAGGGACTGGGTGCTCCCTGAGGGTACATAAGGGATGGGTAAGAAGACCTCAGGAACCTCTTGTCGGACCCAGAGGAGCAGCAGGACCTCAACAGGAGGAGACCACCGCTCTTGACCAGACTACAGCCATCACCTGCACCAACAGGTTTTTCACTTCCTTTTGCTTTGGACTTGGGGGAACCAAGGGGGTCTCAGCACAAGGCTAACAAACCCCTTTGGGTTTGTACCCCAGGGCACTGGGTTACACTGCTGGGTTTTGGGAGTTGAAAGCAATTTCCCTTTGTGTCAGTGTATTTACTGTATTATTATTATTATTAAATTGTAGCTCTGACTTATAATCTCTCTTGTGTTGAGCTCATTTCTCCTGCTGGTTTACCTCTAAACCAGAACAGAGATTTTTTGATCACTGGAATTAGCTTTTATTATTGCCTTTTCCCAATTATTGATAAATATTTTTCTATATTTATGGTATTCATTAGATAACAAAGCTAATTTTGGGCTTATAAGCCACTAAATTTATTAATGTAACCACTATGGTTCTAATAGCCCCAACTGAAACACAAAGGAACTTCATGCAAGTGAAAGGAAACATTTTGCATCCTTTCTCAATACCTTCTACTCGGGAAGCAGAACATGGAGTTATAGCTCTTAATTTGTGCAACTTCATTTTTCCCTCCATGTGAAGTTCAATCCAACATGGGCACTCAACACAAGTGACAGCTGATTTTCTGTTTTGTTTCCTTTTCTCTACACTACTACTACACAAAAGAATAAAAGGTGAATAAGAGGAATAATTAGAAATTGATGCAATAATAATTTCCCTTGGCGATGTTCCTCTTTCTCTCTTCTTATAAAGTCATTATAGTATTAGTGTGATTACTGTAAGAAATCCAATCACAGTGTTTGAAAAGAAAAAATAAATACAAATGTAAAATTGGAACAAACAGCTTAACAAGTTTTGGAGCTTTCTTGCTCTGGCAAGAATCCCATGGTCTGAATGGCTTTGTACACTTTATGTATTAAAATACTCTGGAAACAGATTAACATTCTTTGTGCATTGTTTATTATTGTTTCACCTGCCATCAAGAGGAATAGCTTGCAAACTGATGAATATACTGAAGGTGGCCTACTTTCAGTGTAATGAAACCATGAATGCCTGTCATTCAACTTTTGCAATGCTACTTCACAAGATACACCTTTTTGAACTCCTACAGAAAAAATACAGTAAGGAATTGGTTACACGAGGAATCAAGGAGCTCATTTTTTTCTCCTGGATTGATAGTTGGCACTGCTCTTGGATTCAAGTTGCCTGTTACTTATATGAGTGAGGTCTGCAGTAAGAATGTGAAACTACAAAAGATCAGTTTAGGGTATGAGTCAATGGAGATATAAAACACTGATAGCATTTCTATCAAAAGGGTTTTCTATGCATTTTCCTTTTTTAGCCTTGTTCATTAAGGATACAGGTTTTCCTTCTCAGACATTAATATCTGCTACCTGGTTCTGTGACTTTATGCACAAAGTAACTGAGGAAAAAATTACAAAGAGTAATTACATAATGGAAGAAGGTCTCCACTGACCTCAACAATTCTGCCTTTGTTCAGAGATTAGCAACACTTCTTGGAGTGAAAATTCAGAAAGATATAATGTACAGTACTGTATTTGTAGTTATTCCAGAAGTAAAGTCACTGTCCAGCATCTGTCCTGACAGTAGGTTTAGCTTTTCTTCTTTTTTTTTTTTAATATCACAGATAGATGTTTCACACTTTGTTTAAGTAGAAGCAAAATTAATAACTCAAGGTAAATCAACCTTTCATCTTTACAAGCAAAACAAAGCAATGAACATGAAATGTGACCCTTAAAAGTGATGAAGCTGCATCCCAGTAGTGATAAATCTTCTCCTGACTGATGTATAGTATATTTGTCAAGGTTTCAGATACCTCTTCACAATATACATGTTGTTTAATTTTCACACTTGCAAATGAATAACCTTATTTATATGAAATTGCTAGCATGCTATTTGCTTCAGACATCTGCCTCAATCTTTTGCCCTGTATTCCTGGATCTTTGTCTTCTAAATATTTGGAATTGTGAACTTTTTTGGTTTTCCATTTATTTGACAATTATTTTTCTTTCATGGCATTTATACCCTTTGAATATCACATAAACTCACACATTTTGTAGCTGTCATATATGTTTTGTATATTGATTTTATACTGCTTTTGCTTTTCAGAAATTGATCTGCCTGCTTTGCAATCATTTCAGTACTTCTCTCTCTGAACTATCTACCTAGAAAACCTCTCAGAGCTGTGCATATATTTCTAGTGTTGAGATGCCTGGAATTTAGCACAGAATTCCTGACATAGCTTGGTAAGCACTATGTAAAGATTCACGCTTGATTTCTGAATGACTTCAGTCTTTAGTGCAGGCAGACAAAAAAATCCACTTGCCATTCTCCCTTGAGATGCACTGAATGAGTTTATCCACAATTTACTGTCCAAAATCACCCCAAGGCCTCTCTTACTTTCAGCCCTTTCAAGTTTATCCTTGATACAGAATATTGTTCAGGCTCAGAAGATGTTTTCAGGGCTAGCTGATCTTTGCAGCTCCACGGAGGTGTTTCTGGGATAGAAAATCATATAGGAATATGAAGGTAGCGAGAACAATATAATTAACAATATTATAGAGATGTTTCATGTCAGCAGTCAGGAGTTCACATGCAAACTCACATTTTGAAAGATGAAATGCCTTACAGAGGAAATTTGACTGGGAAGCCTGGAGCATCACTTTTACTTCTGATCCCAGTTTTTTAAAAGGTATTTTGGTCTGTTTAATGATAAAGGCACTAGCACCATGTTTACATTTAAGTTGTTATAATGGCTATAGAGAGAATAGTGACTTAATTTATTTTTTTTCCCTCTCAGTTCTTTATGGAGCAAATGTCACCTATGACTTTAATTATCATCCCTATTTCTTTTGCCTGATGAGCTAATATAAAACATGCAATGATTCTTTTATACTGGGCAATCTTAAAGTAATGACAAATTAATTTTTTTAGCCCATTCTGTCAATGAAAGAACTCAAGTATACAGCATGGGAGTGATGCTTCCAAAGATATGCTGTACAATAATAACACATTGAGTCATAACTGTTCTTAGGTATAATTATAATAATAATAATAAAGGTCCATTGATTCCTTATTTTCACCAGTTAGAACTTAAAAAAAAAACCCAACAAACAAAAACCCCAACAAAACACAACAATAATAAACCACACACAGCAACAATAAAAAAAACCTCACAAACAAACACACATGCACACTCCCTTCCCATCTTCTGTCCCTTGTTATTTCATAATACGTTATCAGGTTTACTTCATTACTACATTTTCACAAACTGAGATCACATCAACAAGCACATTTTTCAGGGGGAGTAAAAAGCTCAAGTCCAGGAACTGGTAATGCATACCACAGTGCTGGAGGCTATACATGTAGTTCCTTATGACATGGAGGATTAATGGCATTATCATTTATATTCACTGTTATAGTAACTGTACATCAATATAATGGTGGATAAGTAGCCATTGGCTTCTTCATCTTAAGCATTAAGGATGTTGTTTACCATCTCTCATTTTCACAGTGTTGCTCTGTAAAACAAATAGTGTAGGCAAAAAAGACATCTTGAAATATATACATGTATTTTCAAAGCACAGCAGGGAGAAGGAAGGTCACTGAACAGTGTAATTGATGGCAGTAGCAAAATGTTTCCTAACCTGCAACATTGCTAGACTGTGTTGATCACAAATGCCAAATCAGATCAAAGTATAGAAATGCAAGGTAACACCCTCTATTGTTCACATTGATTGCATCAAAGGAAATAGAATGTAAATTAGGAAAGCTTTGATGAATGGATAGGTAGCCAACAGAAGCACAATAAAGTGTTGCATTTCTCCTTCCTAGCAGAAGCATACACTACATTACCCAGCTAATCAAAATGTGTGGTGCATATTTCAGCAGATTGAAATCAATTCTAACATGAGATAGCCTTTTATTTTATTCGTTTTGACTCTACTGAATGATTACTTTACCTTCTGCTGTTCAGCGATATTCAGAATAATGCACAACTCAGTGGTCTTACTTAATGCTTCTTTGTTGAATCTTTACTTTATTTAATGTATTTACCAAAGACTAGTGGTGCAGAAGACTGCAGCCTCATATGCTGCCTTGAAGGTTATGTGGGTCACAGCTTCACCAGATGAAACTTTGATTTCTGTACCATTTTTGCATTTCTACCAGCCAATTAATAGAATACGGTTGATCATATAGTCTCATAAAAGGCCAACAGGCTTTCCACATTGTAAAACAAGAATAAATTCTGTAAAAACTAAGGCCAAATTATTGGCAGCTGAGGTGCACAGTGAAATGAATTCAATTAATGTGATCACTGTAAATCATGGTTACAGTTTGCTGTGTAAATAACAGTTTATAACAAACATAAATAACAATAAAAGTGACTGGTTTAGCAGTGGCATAAACTCTTGTTGATACTCCACATATTGAAGTGTGGAAACTTTACAAGGTAAATATACATCAGAAAAGAATTGTTAACCAGTAAGGCAATGTTTTAAGTGACATACAAACAAAAGACTAAGTTCAAAGTGGCAAGTTGATAGAACGTAACCAACCAAAGTAATTCAAAGATAGAGAAAAAATTCAAAAGATATACAACAATTAATGAACTGTGATACATTTCTGAACAAATATCTCAACAGATGTTCACCATCAGTCTCTTGAATTATACTCATGGGTCTGATACCCTCTTAAACTTACTGGTCTCCTTTTCTCTTCCACTGCATACTACCCAATTAAGTCAGCTATCAAATTTCGAGTTTCAAATAAAAATTCTAATTTGCTCTAATGAATTTAATACAAATTTCCTAGAAAAAACATGTCCCTATTTTTTTCTTCCCCCCATCAGTTCCACGTGCTGTCCAAAGAGAGAGAGCAGTCTTCACTACCTTGGAGTGGCTGCAGACTCTCTGGAAGACAACTTGAGCTGCAGAGGAGTTACCAAGAACCACCACATCCCACTCATGGTATTTCTTTCTTTGAGACCAGGATGAGGAGGAATTTATAATGCCCAGAAAGAGTCCTACCACATCCCCTTTTGTAGCTGTCACTCTCACGTGAGCCGAGGTGTGACATTGCCTCCTGCTGTCCGTAGATACAAATGAACCAAAGGACCATACAACTCAAATGGTCTAAACGTTTTGGTTATGTGTATACACATTATATATTTGTAGTTAAGGACTGTTATCCTTTTTGATACATTTTCTGATTAAATCCCCTCATTTCAAAGGTTGTGGTGACTTTTGGGAGGACACCCCCTTTTTCTGGCCTGTATAAATATCTTAGTTTTCTTCTAAACTAAGACAGTAGTTAACCATCATGGCAGATTTCCTCTGACAACCAGATAGAAATTCTGTCTTCAAAGATGTTTCAGAGCACAAATGGGCAAACCTCTGAGCTAAGGACCAGCCCAATTCGCACTCTAGAAATTGACCTTGATTTGAGAGGAGTAGTAGAAGAGATAACCTCTAACAATACTGAGAAGTAAGGAGGGTGGGGTTTGGGGGGGAGGGAGGGAATGGATGTAAAGTAAAGAGAAAATTCAAAAAAGGGACTCCAGAAATTGAAATTATAACTTATTCCTTTTGTGTTAAATAGAAGAAGTATGAATTAAATTGCTATGTACTGAGGAAAAGAGAGCATAAAAAGCCTTAGTTGATAGCAGCCATCAAGCCCTGCTATCACAGATACCACATTTTATAATCTCCAGTCTAAAACCAGCTATTTTTTTATCCTAGTACTCTCAGAGAACACATCCAAAATCTGAGCGCCACATTAGTCAGCAATATTAATCTAATTTTCTGCTGCTGTGCCAAAATAATTCTTTAGTTAAAAGAGCACTTCTTCATTCTTTCAATATTTGTAAACAAATCCATACTGCTTCTCCATACTTTGCTTGGATAATCAAGCCAATGCCTTCCATTAAAATGTAGGCTCTCCTAAACACCATAGAAGTCCTTCTTCTGCCCAGTTGCAGTCTCAGTTTCCAGCATGGGAGGCGGGTCCAGACTTGGCATTTTATGCTTTTTAGTTCTGTCCCTTTTTTATTACTTCATTTATATTTTTAAAAACTTTTTCAGGGGTTGTTGTTTGATTAGGGCTTTTTATTTATTTTATGAAGTCTAGAATCTTCTGCTTTAATAATAGCTTCCCTATTTAGTTAGTACGTCATCAGCATAATATTGCACCCCAAAAGCAAATATTCAATACGAAACAGTTGAAAGACACTCTCCTTGGAGATACCTCCAGCTGGCCTTTGTGTCAAATCTTTACTGATCCCAGAAAGACCAACTCACAAGTCCTATTGGTTCTCTGAATAGACAGTCAATTTTACCAACTCATCTGTGGGTTACATGACAATCTAACACTGATAATCCATACATAAATTGCTTCAGTTTAGATTGCACACAAGCTAAAAATTCTTCACCAAAAAGTCATCAAGCATTGAAACAGGCTGCGCAGGGAAGTGATTGAGTCATCATTCCTGGAGGTATTTAAAAGGCATGTAGTTGTGGCACTTGGAGACATGGTTTACTGGTGGACTTGGCAGTACTGCATTTTAAAGTTGGACTATGATCTAAAATATCTTTTCCAACCTAAGTAATTCTACGAACTCTTGTTTAAATGTTGGATAAAGAAATTATCTATGATATCTTTCTACTTTTGCCATTAGCACTGTAACTATATATTTATTTTATTCCTTTGTGTTACTCATTTTCATACTCTTAAGAAAATTCAATGTAGTTTAGAATTCAGATTTTATCCCCTTTTTTTCCTTCTCCTAAGACAAGTTCTTGCTGATTTGATCTTCCCAAAAATATATTCCAAATTTATATTCCAAAGATATTTTTTCCCCTCCTTAAATATGCAGCATTGGTTAACTGACTTCAATGGACTCAGGAGTTGTAATTGTAATTGAAAATTGTAATTGAAATTCTTATAATATTGTTATGCCAATTAAGAATTAAACATTGCTGTGCTATTATATTTTTTCTGAATAATGAATTCTGATGACTTCAAGTATTTCTGTTTCTTTTCACACTAAGTTCTACCAACTTCAGCAAACATTATTGCATTTTAATTGAGAAAAATAGTGGCCTATTTTGAATAAGTACTATCCATTTATGAATCATGACTATAGACACAAAACAACCATTTGTTTTTGTTAGTGTTAAATGAAAGAAAAAAAAATCATGCTTTCTCAAGAAGTTGTAGAAATGTGCCCAGTGTATTAACATGTTTATTGTTACATACTTTGCCTAATGTCAGAAGAAATCTAAACAAATCTATCATTATTTCATGTAGAAGTTTATATCTTAGGTCATCTGTTATAGTATGTGATTATTATACACCAAAGGTCAAATCTATATCAAGAAAATGGAAAGTGTGCATCATTTTTTAACACTTCACTTGTTTGAATACAAAGTATTTAATGTGGACTTTTACAATTTAATAACTCATGATAGAGAATATACTTTTAAATGTCTGCTTTAGATAATATGCAAAGGATAATGAACCTCAGACTCTAGAGGGTGGTGGATAAAAAATTACTCTCTCCATGCTTATATGCAGTGAGGGTATTGCCCCATAATGTTTAAAGGGAAAAGAAGATATGTCAAAAAGCTAGAAAGAGACAACATATTTTAAAGATACACCCACAATGAATAGCCGTTTCCAAGTAATTGCAAGCGAAGAAGAGTTTACTTCTGCTATATGACAAAGGACAATTACCAATTAAGTATAAAAATACCAACAGACAACTGCTTGTGTTGTAAATTGAGGTGTCTATGTACTTTGGCAGATTAGTCAGCTGTTTCTGCAGTTGTTTGTTGCCTATGGAACACCAGAGGATTAATTACACTGAGGCAGGAGGCATTTTCGTTACTTAGTTTTGTCTGTACAAGTAATTGAGTGTGCAGCAATGAGCAGTGCTGCTGCTGTGACCATAATAAAGACAGACAGCAAGAGACAGGCATGCCCTGTCAACACAGCCTTACAGACCACAGTGCCATCCCAAAAAGATAAACTGGGGAGCAAATCACACAGTTTTCCAGAGTTTAAGGATCAATTCTGTTGCCCCAAGACAAGCTGCTATGGTTAATTGAAAGCAACTTATGTAAAGAGGATAATAAAGAATTCTAGATAGTGCCAGAATTGTTATTGTTTTCATCCAAAGCAGAGCACCTTAGGCCAGATCGTCAGCTGATGTAAATTAGCGCAGTGCAGCTACATTGACAGCCATATGAACTTCCACTAAATGAGAATCTGAGGAGCTGAGTTTAGGAGTTATAACTCTTTGAGTCATGCCTGGAGTATTGTAAATTTTACCTAACTCTTAAATGAATAGTTTTCATGATAATATTGGTAAACTTTTCTGCACAGATCCAGGACAAATAATCCCTTTATAAAAAGTTACTAATTATAATTGTAAATATTTTGTAAAATATTATGCAAATGTTTCAGTTCCGAGTATCACATCTGTTGCTGTGATACATGCTAGGTACATAGGGTGGACTGAACTTTCTGGTGAATTTAGTCATATTCATAGTATAGGATGACACATCCCTTCAGAAGTTGCTTCAAATCCATTTAACTTTGGATTCTTTCTGTCCCTTTAAAAAATTAATTAAAAAAAAAAAGAAACAAAAAGAATGTAGAGCTAACTATTTCTAAACTGCTTCCTTAAGTTTAGGTCCCCTATACATACTTCATCCAGACACAATGTATGGTTTCCATCTCTGTGCAATCATTTTATTGACAGTATAATTGTGGGCTGGAAGGCCATATACTCCTGATAGTCTCAGTTTTGGTAAGGAAGTCTCATATAAGAGCTGTAGAAAAAGTTTCTAAAGATACTGAAAATCCTGTAGAACCTGAAAATAACTGGAAGACAGTGGTTTTCTGGAGGAATGAGGAGGAGATGCATAATGCAGCAGACAGTAGAAAATTGCTGGGTGTACAAGTGATGAAGTAGCAGTAAATCACTGAAGGAGGCAGAGGCTCTACAGATCCATCAGATGGAATCATGACTTGTGACAAGTATTAAGCCCATAGTACTGCATTTGAAAGTGTACTTCCAACACAGAACACAACTGGACTTTCTGTTCTTGACTCTTCGGAGGCCAATAACACCTTCTGCAGAAAACATCAATATCTTTTCCTATCTGTGTTGTTACAGCAATTCTAAAGTCATTATGTGCCACAAAACCTGTCCTTGGACATGCCAGAAGACTGCACATGCTGGCCAGCATTTTTTAGTCTCCACTTTATTTAATACTTTTTTTGCATTCTGAGTTCTTTAAGATTTTTTTTTTATTATGGTGGGGATTTTTTTCTTCTTTGACCCAATGTTCTATCTATTCTGTGGTTAGATGCACTAGAGGAAGTAGATGAAGAATTTTCACATGAAGTCTGGCAGCAAAGAAATGAAAAGCCTCACACTGCAACAAATTTAATCTAATATATAGGCTAGGTATAAAGAGATATTATAACAGGAAAGAGATGGTGTGTAATGTACTGTGAAAAGTAACATCAGGAAGGACCATTTAAAATCATTCAGATCCCTTTTTTCTACATCAAAAAGGGCTTTTACTGTTTTAAGGGCATATGCTTTTTCAGCTACTCCTTTGTAAACCTTTGGGAGACTGAAAAGTAACTATAAAGAAACCTTGTATCTGATGAGAATTATTTTTACTTAAAAATTTATTTCCAAATTGATAGAATAGGATCAATTTGTGGGCTACACATTTCTAAAGAGAGTTGTATGGTATTCAAATGCTCTAATAGCAATGACCAACCTACTATTTTGCCTGGAAATGATAATATTTCTTCATCTTTTATTTGTTACAGCTACTAAAAAGTAAATTCTAGAAATTGCTTCAGTAACTTCACAAACTGTACCTGCTTGAGTATTGATCCTACTAGAAATATTTTAGGTGTCTAATTCTCTCACTTGACAAAATTACAATGTCAGCTGGAATTTTCATAAACTGAAAGTAGCAAATACCCCTAGTACTCTTCTTTAGTTTTCATTACTGCAGATGTTCTCCAAGCTGCAACAACGTGAATCATTGAAGCAGCAAAGCTATATAAGGGCTGATGAGAAATAGTACAACAAAGACAACTAGATTAAATAAGTAGGTAGTGAATTTCAGCTCATTTGTTAGGTCTTGGCTTATAACAGATGGTATCAAGCATAGAGGCTCATATTGAAGAAGTATGATAATAATTAGATGACTAGAAAAAGGAACTGGGTTCAGTAAGATAACAAATACAAGAGTTTCTGGCAGAAGATCTGAAGGGAGGTGCTTAACGTTATTATACCCTCTTATCTCCTTTAGAAGTGCAAGGCTTTGATCAGTTTTTATAGGTGTGAGATTAAAGAATTTGCATACTATGAGATTTCACTACATTGCATATTCTTTTTTTCTTTCTTACAAGTCTGCAACTACATATATACCATACTGTCTAGTTTTGTTCTCTTAAATATGTATTACATAAACAAACACAGATACACACACAAGAATACACATTTTAAAATGTGTTCTTTGCGATCATTCATAAAGATGAACATTTGGTTTCCCACAAACCCTTGGGTAATGGCTAAACGGAACAATTTCCTGAGTCTGGAAGGTTGGCGAGTTCAGGATCTTGAAGAATCTGCACAAACACCACTAGTATTGGTTTGGCTTGGCTTTCTTGCCAAGACCAAGCTGCTTTTTTCTCCTCTCACTCTCTTTAAGCAAGAGGGGAAAAAAAACCCCTTAAACTACTGAAAACTTGAAACAAAATTGAATTATATCAGAATATATATATATTTCAGATATTTACAATTATAGAAACAATTTGTACATACAATAGGGAGCTCTCAAGGGGAAAAGGGAAAAAGGAGGGAGAAAGAGGGACAAAGGAGGGACAGAAAAACAGAACAGACAAGTACAATTAAAAACTTTAGAAAAAACTGGCACAACACAGAACTTAGCAAAATACAATTTCACCAACTTTTTTTAAGAGAAGGCCAGCGCTCTTTCTGATCTCCTGCGTGGCAGATAACAGCAGTCTCTGCAAAAGGCCTCAGGCTCTGATAAGTGAGACCAACACAAAGACCAACTGCTTTTAAACTTTGCTGGAAGAAGAAGGAAGGAAACTTTCTATTTTTCTTTCATTCATACTCCCTTGTTTTGTAAAAAAACNTTAGAAAAAACTGGCACAACACAGAACTTAGCAAAATACAATTTCACCAACTTTTTTTAAGAGAAGGCCAGCGCTCTTTCTGATCTCCTGCGTGGCAGATAACAGCAGTCTCTGCAAAAGGCCTCAGGCTCTGATAAGTGAGACCAACACAAAGACCAACTGCTTTTAAACTTTGCTGGAAGAAGAAGGAAGGAAACTTTCTATTTTTCTTTCATTCATACTCCCTTGTTTTGTAAAAAAACAGTGTGGAATACCTGGGAAATGGGCATTTCCTTAGTTACAACTGGTTACTAAGGAAGGCCTGGATCAAAACCTGGATCAAATATATCAATAATTGTTGGGATTTCATATGATGTTTGACCTAAGGGCAAGGCTGTGTGGTTATAAGATTGAACATGCCTCTGTAATTTAGTGTGATGTAGCTTTAAGAATCTAACTACTGAGATCAGAAGAAGCTGCGATGACCTTCTCAGCAGATGTGTATAATTAGCCAATTACAGTGGGACATTGTAATGTAAACAACATCATTAGCCAACAATAAGTGTCAGAGTGGAAACACCTGCGGAAGGTTACAGTTCCAAAAGTGTATATAAGTTTGCCCGGGTAATAATAAAGGGTCTGTTGCAGTTAATTCGTATCGAATGGTCTGTACTTTCCGAAACCGTCTCCCCTTTAAATAATCCACAAAATAAGGTTAACAAACATTGAGTACCATTTAGTAGAGCTCAGAGTTCCGGAGTGATCTGAAACTATTTCTCTCATACTGAGTATTACACTGTCCACTGTATTTTATCAAACAGAAGATATTTGCTTTACATCACTTGTGTTTGTTTCTTATACAATACTTTATCTTCTATGGCTGTTAGTGTCTCACTCCTGCATACTTTCTTCAATATAAAATAATTCTTAATCTACATTGGAGTTTTTTTAATGTTTTAACAAAAACCAAATATTTCTTAATGAGCTGAGTGAAGAAATGAGATGACCTGGCTTGTGCAAGAGATGGCACAACTGTGCTGTCAGTTCTGTTGTGAGATATGAAAGTGGATAATTTAATGTATTTAATGTAGATAAACTCCAGAGTATATGTTTTCTACTCTACTTCAGCTATTCTACCAAATATGTCCATCTATCATTAAAATACATAAATAAAATCTCTTAATATTGAGTATGTTCCTACACTGGCTGAAGTCCCACAATGTACTGCACTTCTTTGTCTTTATTATTGGCAAATGGTTTGAAAATACTGAGTGCTGTAACCCCTGAGAGTAGGAGAATATTGATAGCCAGAGAGGAACAATCTGCATGCTTGCAATACAAAAGGATATATTGATTTGCATGTAGTTCACTCAAAATAATTGTGCCGGCCAATAAGAAGACGTCATCAATTATTTTTTGAACTTGAAAAACATTGCTATTATGGAAAACAGAATTCTCCAAACAGAGTAAAATAAAATGCATACCTGTGGAAGAGTATTGCAGTAAAGCATAAACAACTGTGAAGTGTGGCAGCTATGTAACTGTTTAAACCAATTTTCTTTTAATAAAACAGGATAAAATAGGCAGAAGAAAGGAAATTAATTAATCAGCAGGGATTCCAATAGTAAGTAAAAACTGTGTGTATGTTAGATGTTTATGTGTGTAATACACAGGAAGATGGGGGAAAAATGAATCAGAACATCTAACTGATAATTATTTTAGCATCTCTTGAAATGAAAAGAAGGCTTGGTAATGACTGAAAGCAATGAACAGCAAAAGCTGAAAGAAACAGGAGTGATTTCCTATGAAAAAAGAAAACGCCTATTTTTTTTTTTACCAAAATCTATCCTAAATACAGCCAAAATAGGCATGAAAAACACTTTCTGCCTTGGAGCAGACAGAGAAAGATGGAGATCAGTTATAAGACAATAATCCAGAGGTTACAATCTGAGTTTCAGGTTTCCACAGAACCAGAAATGGAGGAAAACCATGACATAAAAGTGGGCTCTGAAAATCCTATGCAGATGTCAATGAAATGAAGAGTGTGGTCATACGCAATCATCATAGTCACTGTCAACTTTCACTAGTATTAGTACATATCGATTTACCAATCCCACCTTTCTTGGAAGAGCTGTCTCTGCCCACCCTCTCAAAAACCGCAAATTAAACTGTAATTAAAAATAAAATAAAAAAATAATATAAAAAATGTTTCAGCTGTCAGTTCAAAAGCAGTTGTAAAAGAGAGATTGTTTAACCTAAGAGTAATTTATCCGTTTTCTATTGCTCTTGAAAACAAAACCAAAATAACATTCAATAAAGATACATAGGCAGCTAAACAAGCTAGATATAGTTAATTTGTTCCTGGCTACTAATTTAGCTGAACTTCACATATAAAGTGTTGGATTCAGTGTCCATAGTAGTACAATTCCAGTACATAAATCTGATTAATAACGCCATACCTCAGCATAAGCCTTGGATTTGGTGTGCTCTCTAAAGAAAAAAAATCAAGGAATATTATTTTCAAGTAGCACAGTAACCGGGCAACAAAAGAAAATTATGTTTCCCAAAAGTTTTTCTGTTTAAAATGTTATCCCTGAAAGTAGGAAATTTCCCATTTCTATAATTGAATTTTTACTTGATTCCATTATGGATAGTTCTGAAAAAGAAAATGTAATCCAGTTCAACATTTTATGGCATAAAGTACTCATTCATCTAAAGTAAAACAAAACCACTCTAATATCTTATTTGAATATTCAACCAATGCCAAAGGCAAAAAAAGATAAATGTAATAATTTTTAAAATATTTTAATTATATTATCTTCATGCAACCAGTAGGAAAAATACTTTAACTCAGCATTCTCTTTCTTAGAATTTGATCTGAATTATCTTGATGGGACATTCATTCATATTTTGAAACATCTGTTTCAGAAAAAACAGAAGGATATGCAGTTCTTGAAATGCATCTGGAAAACTAAAATGCATGCCAACTTTCCATCAGCAAATGAAATGATTTAGAAGACAGTATGGAATGACTGAAACATAAAAACCAAACTATGAGATAGTTTTGTATTTTTTGAAAAGGTACATTTGTATTTTAGTCACACAGATGAGGTATAGATTTAACTGTAAATCTGTGAAATAAAAATGTAACACTAACAGCTATGGGTAACTACAATAAATTCCAAAGTACTCGATTGTTTGCCTTAATAAAACCATTAATGACAGTATCAAATGTTTAGTATTCCAGCACATAAGGAATGGATCACATGATCTTACAGTTTTTGACACATGTGGCTTGACAAATCTTTCCATTCTATAATACAGTATGGCTAGTGCAATATAGTTCCCTTCCACCTAAATATATCTTCCTATATCTCTCTGCAGGCATCATTTTTGTGGAAGATATAGATGAGGATAATATAATAAATTTGTCAACAAGTTTGAAAAAAATCATTCCTTATTAGGAAAAATAAGTGGAAACACAAGTGAGAGCAGACATCAAATTTATAGGTATCAAAACTGACAAAAGCGTGAGGACACAAGAGAGGATCTGATTATATAGGATGCTTGACCAAGGGGATAGAATCACTGATAAACAGAATCATTTAGGTTGGAAAAAAACTTTTAAGATCATCAAGACAAACAGTTAACCCAGCATTTCAAAGTCCACCAGTAAACCATATCCCTAAGTGCCAAATCTACACATCCTTTAAATATTGCCAGGGATGGTGACTCAACCACTTCCCTGGGCAGCCTATTCAGATCCCTCGGTAGAGCCTTCCTAACCTGTAGCACATGAACACTCCCACTCCAACTGGTGTCATCTGTGAACTGAGAGTGCACTCAATACCCTCATCCAGATCTTTGATAAAGATGTTAAAGAGAACTGTCCCCAGTACTGAGCCCTGGGGAACACAACTTATGACAGGCTGACAGCTGGATGCAATTCCACTCATCACCACTGTCTGGGCCCAGCCATCCAACCAGTTTTTCCCCATCAAACAGTGCACTTGTTCAAGTCATGAGCAGCCAGTTTCTCCAGGAGAATGTTATGGGAAATGGTGTCAAGAGCTTTACTAAAGTCCAGGTAGATAACACCCACAGACTTTCCCTCAGCCACTAAGCAGGTCATCTTGTCATAGAAGGAGATGAGGTTGGTCAAGCAGGACCTGCCTTTTACAAACTCTTGCTGGCTCGGCCTGATGCGCTGGTTGTCCTGTATGTGCTGTGTCCAGTCAGGCAGACAGAGGATAGGAATTCCCCATATTATGCACACTATTTGCCTGTGCATCTGTCTCAGAGAAAGGATAATATGAAGCTAGAACATAAGGACTAAGTAAATATGTTCAAGGAGGAAAACAAAGGAAAGAAAAAAGATAAAACAACCTCATATTCTAAACATTAATAGGGATAAAATCAGAAAATTTTTGTAACTACTTTTTGTATTTTAATAATTCAAGGTATTTCCTGCTACGTAGTAAATATTATTTTGAAACTATTGTAAATAGCCTGTTTACTTACAGTTGCAGTAGTGCTATTCCTAAACTGTATTTTCCCAACCTCTCTTCTGTGATGAGATGCAAGTCACATTGTGTATGTAACATGTCATCATTGAAAAATAAGATCCTATTTTAGAGCAACTGCACCTTTCAAGGTCAGGAAAATCTCATTCTGTTTGGTTTGGTTTTCAATTCAGATAGGTTAACTGCTTTTGAAGCTAAACCATAGCAAATCCAAAATTATCAAAGTAGTGATGGAAGTGTAGTAATTAGTTCCCAGTCTGGAGGACTGGAAACCTTTATGGCCTACATTAAGAAAAAAAAAGTACTTCTCTAAGCTTCATTCCAACAATTCACAGTCACACATGACAACACACACAACTACACAATCATGGCTTTGATTTGAACAGACCACATAAACAGGGTATTGTGGTAAGTGTATAATGGTCTTTTATTAAATGAGAATAAGCATAATTCCATGTAAAAAAATCAGGTTCAAAAGAGAGATTAGTGTTTTAGTGATTAGTTTTTCTTCAGAAATGAGCATTTTAAGTCACTTGATGTGGTGTACAATAGATATGGGTTATACAACAAAATACAGAAATATGTTCTGTGTGTCCATTTAAAAGTGAGTAAAAGGTTAATGCTTGGCAAAATGAACAGTCTGCTGTTTGTTAAAGCACTGAGAACCAATATGCCTTTTTATCTCATTCAACAATGTATCTGACAAGACTGCAAGTTTCCAAGTTCAAACTTAACTTTCTTCTTCACTTAAAAAATACACACCATTTAATTAAACATATTTGAGCCTGCTAATCATTTTTGTACACAGGTTGACACAACAAATAATTCATAAGGACTTGTTTTAACCTTTGTGTTTAGATATTCCATTTCTGGTCTTCCATGTCAACAAAAACATTGAGATGCTGGAGTGAGTCCAGAGAAGGGCAATGAAGGTGGTGAAGGATCTGGAAGAGTAAATCATATGAGGAGTGGCTGAGAAATCCTGGACAAGAGGTGGCTCAGAGTGGACCTTATCCCTCTCTTCAGCTACCTGAGAGGAGGTTGTAACAAGGTGGGGGTTGGTGTCTTCTCCCAGGCAACCAGCAACAGAAAAAGTAATGGCCTCAAGCTACACCAGAGGAGATTCAGGTTTCACAGCAGGAAGAATTTCTTCACTGGAAGGATTGTTAAGCATTGGAACAGGCTGCCCAGGGAAGTGGGAGAGTCATCATCCCTGAAAATGTTCAAGAAATTAGTGGACATGACAATTAGTCTATGGTTTAGTTCAGTCAAAGTGTGGACTTGATTATTCCAAAGGTCTATTCTAACCTCTGTGATTCTATGATTTTACTCATGTAAATCTTAGACTTAGAAAGTAAGGAGAACAACATACTTGACACCTTCTCAATCACTGAAAATGTTGTTTGTTCTAATTCTGTTAGGAACAATTCTGTTTGTACAAGCTTTACTTTGGTAGTATTTTCATAAAAGCACAGAATAGCTGCAAGGGACCTCTGGAGATTATCTAGTCCAACAGCCTGGCTCAAATCTGGATCAGCTAGATCAGGTTGCTTGTGGCTCTGTCCAGCTGGGGTTTAACCGATGAAGACTCCACAGCCTCTCTGGGAAACCTGTTCCAGTTCAATCACCTTCACAGGAAAAAAAGAAAAAGGGGTTCATATTCAGAGAGAGCATCTTGTGCTTGAATTTGTGCCCTTCACATGTTGTTCCAATGTCTAATTGACTAGACACCACTGGCAAGAGGCCATTAGAGGGAATAACAAGAACTTTCTCTATGAGAACAAGGAGATACAAAGTGCATTTATTTGACAGAATTAGAATGATAAAGGTAACCTTTACAGGGAGTGAGAATAAACCAATACTGATAGATGAAATTAACCAAGAACACAACTGAGCTTAACCAGTCTGATGCCTTAGGATTTTATACATTCATAGATTTTTATATAGTTGTATAGTTTCTGACATTTGAGGTGGCAGCTAACAGTTTCTACCTCTGTGCTACATTCCTGAATTTCTGTGTTAAGGGTAAAATGGTAACTAGAACATCTTACTTGGGATACATGTGCCAGGACTAGAATAACGGTACGTACTGTAGTCAAAATAAGATACCATTTTAGTCAAAGCAATACAAGGCCCAGAGACCCTGGAGAAGCTCCAAAGCGGGGACATGATGTGAAGATGATGATGGTGAAGAAGTAACAGGTCTTGAGATCTCCAGCTCAAATCCAGGGGATGTTCCAAGGGGCAGTACTAGGGGTGGCACCAGAGTGGCACCAGGGTGGTACGAGGTTCTGAGGGGTTCTTGGGTTGGGTGTAACCTTTAATTATGGTAATTAAGTAGTGTTACGAAATATTTAAGGTGCATATACTGGCAGACACGTCTATATACTTTGTGAACCTGAAAAATTCTTCAGTAAAGAACTACTCTCTAGTTTACACAGATAATATTGCCTTGAAAGTTTTTTCCTCAATTTTAGGCAACAAATCTGCTTCACATTCTATAAAATAGAATGTCCTTTGTCAAGCCTTTGTAAGGCCACAGTTGCAGCCTTGTCTTAATTCTAGGCATCATATTTCAAGAAAGTCCCTATCAGTTGCAACAAAGCATGAGATTAAAAAAAATATATGACAAGTCTATTTGCAAGCCCTCTTAGGAACTGCTGAATTATCTCAGTTACTTAGCCTGAGGTAGAGAAGAATACAGGCAAAAGAGACAACTACAAGATGATATTCATGATATACACAATGCATAAATACATAATTTTTTCCCTACAGAGATTTTTTATTTCATACCCGTGGCAGACAGAATTCAGGACAAAACTTTTGCATTTCAGTGAGGAAGATTCAGATTGGATATTAAAAGAATGTATCTTTTGCAAAGGTAGTGGAGCACTGAATTAGATTGCTCTGGAAAGCATCAATCTCCAAAACTGGAAACACACGGAAATATATTTTAGAAATTACATAAATATGGATCCCGGTTGATCACAGTCTAAATGACCTCTCAAAATTCATGTAGTCATATGAACCTATAATATTAGAATTAAATAAACATACATTTATTAGTTATACATGCATTTAAATGACGCTAATTTATACTGATTTAAAATAAATTAAGAAACACCAACTTATCTCTTGAAAAAAATTAAATCAAGCACTGTTTAATCAAAGAAAGGACTAAAATTAATACGTATTCTTAAGAGTAAAAATCAAAACTGGACAAAATTCTAGAATTATAACTTGTGTGATGTTTTCCTTAAGATTGGAAGTAGAATTAACTTACTCCCTGAGGAACAGAATAATAACTGAAATCAGGGGGGGGGTTGTTGAAGAACTAAAGCAACACTGCTGTGTTGCGGATGCTGACCTAGTATTTTAGGCTTCCTTAATCTATTTTTCTCTAGATCTATGATTTATGACATCTGAGGACTGACCTTTAAATTTCCACCCTAACAAGCAGGTTTATTTGCACTCCTTGCTAATAAAAAAAAGGCCTCCAGGCCAGTGTATATTAACTTCTTTAAGCATACCACATTGTCTCACATATATTCTCTTAGAATTTGTGACAAGCAACATTATGTGTTTTAACTAGTTTCTAGTCTTCTAAAACGAATCTAATTTATACAATCTAGTGTACCTTATTTTGCTACTTAACAGCTATTTCTAAAGGCAGCTGAAAACTACCCTGCTAAATCAAATTGGCTGATGAAATGCAATGCAGTAAAGAAAAAACGTAGATTTTTTTTTTTCCAAACTGACTATGAAATAAGCACATCTATTAGTCTTAGTATGTCAAACACCACACATATCAACTGCCTGTCTATTAAGAAACTATAAAATTCAAAATTTCTCTAATTATCTCTTAAGAAATATGACGTTGAAATTAATGAAAGATTTACTTAGTTGAGTGTTTAAATAGAGGCCAGACTTATATACATTGAGTCTGGGATATGGTGGCTTGAAATCACTGTGGCTGCAAATACATATGTCCTCATATATGTGGACTTATACCAAAAGAAAAGATGACTATTTTCTCTTTAGATACTAAATAGTGTTAATGTCACACGAAAATTTGAAGACAGTTGTTTGATTAGATGCATTTCCCTAATTTATTCTGAAAGTCTATATTGTTCTGTCAGCTACTGGGATAGAGGCATCGATGAGAGAAATCTCAGTTTTGTCATTATGTTACTCCCAAACCTTCACTTCTTCATTTAACCTGAAGAGGAAAGACCTTGTACCACTGAAGTATAGCTCAAAGCAACAGGCAGTGCGAAGTCATACAGAGAGATGAAATCTCCAAGAGCACTGCAACATATAGGGGGAACTCATTTGCCATTATAATGATTCATAGTCTTTAAAAATACAGATTCACTCAGAACACCAAATCCAAAGAAACAATTCAGCTAGAATAAAAGGGTCTGAGCTAGCAGGTGCATCAGACTTCCACTTATGACAATACAATACAAAGAACACCACGAAACCCCCGCAGTTACTCAGTTATACGGTTTTACAGGCAGTGGCCCACTTCCCCTTCTTTAACAACACTGATGAATAGGTAGGCAACGGGGAGAAGACCCTTCACTTCTCTCTATATATACATACCTACATTAGAAGAGAGTTCGATTACACTTCTAAGTCTAGACTCACTACTGGAGTCCAGAAAATGCCAAAGCTGCATCACTAGCTAGATTTACAGGAAATTTTACTGACACTGTTACTCTTACTATATTAACTTCCTTTCAGAAATGTATCCATCTTATTAAAAAAAATAGATTTAAGAAATACAAATTACAAAGATGTAAGAAGATGTAAAATCCATTGAAGCATATTGAATAAAATATGCATAAGTGCTAGTATTACAGAAAATAAGCCAATAGCACTTGACACAACTATTCAAATGCTTGAAATCTTAACAATACATATTACTAATATACTTTAACACAGATGAAAAACACACTTTTCATTAGTTTCATGAAGGACTAAAGCATTTTGTTGAAGTAAAAGAAAAACTGTAATAGGAAAAAAAGAAAGCAAAGAAAATCATAGAATAAATTGGGTTGGAAAAGACCTCCGAGATCATCAAGTCCAACCCTTGGTCTAACTCCAGTCCATTTACTAGATCATGGCACTCAGTGCCACGGCCAATCTGCGTTTAAAAATCTCCAGGGATGGTGAATCCACCACCTCTCTGGACAGCCCATTCCAATGCCTGATGACTCTCCCTGTAAAGAATTTTTTTCTGATCTCCAACTTAAATTTTCCCTGGCAGAGCTTGAGCCCGTGCCCCCTTGTCCTATTGCTGAGTGCCTGGGAGAAGAAACCAACCCCCACCTGGCTAGAACTTCCCTTCAGGTAGTTCTAGACAGTGATGAGGTCACCTCTGAGCCTCCTCTTCTCCAGGCTAAACAACCCCAGCTCCCTCAGCCACCCCCCATAGGACTTGTGCTCCAGTCCCTTCACCAGCCTTGTTGCTCTTCTCTGGACCTGCTCCAGCACCTCAATATCCTTCCTGAACTGAGGGGCCCAGAACTGAACACAATACTCAAGGTGTGGCCTCACCAACGCAGAGTACAGGGGAAGGATCACTTCCCTGGTCCTGCTGGCCACGCTATTTTTGATACAGGCCAGGATCCCATTGGCCTTCTTGGCCACCTGGGCACACTGTTGGCTCATGTTGAGCTTCCTGTCAATTAGTACCCCCAGGTCCCTTTCTGCCTGGCTGCTCTCCAGCCACTCTGTGCCCAGCCTGTAGCGCTGCATGGGGTTGTTGTGGCCAAAGTGCAGGACCCGGCACTTGGCCTTATTGAACTTCATCCCATTGCAATCAGCCCATCTCTCAAGTCTATCCAGATCCCTCTGCAGAGCCCTCCTGCCTTCCAGCAGGTCGACACTCCCTCTCAACTTGGTGTCATCAGCAAATTTGCTGATGATGGACTCAATCCCCTCATCTAAATCATCAATAAAGATGTTAAACAGGACTGGACCCAACACTGACCCCTGGGGAACACCACTAGTGACCGGCCACCAGCTGGATGCAGCTCCATTCACCAACACTCTCTGGGCCTGATCCTCCAGCCAGCTCCTAATCCAGGAGAGGGTACACTTGTCCAAGCCATGGGCTATCAGCTTTTCCAGGAGTATATTATGGGAGACAGTGTCAAAGGCCTTGCTGAAGTCTAGATAGACCACATCCACAGCCTTCCCCTCATCCACCAGGTGGGTCACCTGATCGTAAAAAGAGATCAGGTTGGTCAGACAGAACCTGCCCCTCCTAAACCCATGCTGGCTGGGTCTAATTCCTTGTCCATCCTGAAGGTGCTGTGTGATTGCACAGCAAAGGCAAAGGGCTAACTTTCCCAAGATGCTTTTCTACCCATAGAACCTTGTACAAACAGCAACAATTTGAACAGACATTCACCATTCCAGTCTCAATATAGCAGTGAATTTTTAGAAAACTGATAAAATGAGGCTATGAAACCCATCAGAAGATGAATGTTCACATACCCTCACACATTTAACGCTACAGATTAAGACAATTTGCAAGAATGTGTGCTGAAAAATGAATTAGCATTCTCTCTAATTGAATCAATAGGTTATAATGGCCAATCTTCGCGAACGAAGATTTGGGAAGGGCTCACCCCACGTGTGCCCTCCGAGCCTGCGCAGTGGATTTTTTAGGTGAGGC
>VWZD01004421.1:3880-34284 GCA_013396695.1 Sakesphorus luctuosus
TCATACAAGATATGGTGTGTCACTAGGTCTGTTTTAGAGTTCTTCTGAGAGATCTTCACTGAGGCATTTGAAATGGTATAACCAATCAAGAAAAATTTCTTGTCAGACAGATAATAAACAAAACATCAAGTGAATCTTTATAAATCACATGACTGTCCTGTAAAACAGGAGGGGTCAGGTATCATCACCATCATCATCATGGCCAGACTTCGCGAATGAAGATTTTGGAAGGGCTCTACCCACATGGGTGTGTCCTTCAAGCCTGAGCAGTGGATTTTTTAGGTGAGGCACAGCGTGTGCAGACCTGGCCCCACCCTTTAACTCCTAAGGTTCATCTGCCATGGCTGAGTGAGCTTGGATGGTGACAGTGAAGTTCTCAGGACTAGAATCTACAGCACCTGGTATTTCCAGGAGGTCTCCCATCCAAGTACTAACCAGGCCTCACCCTACTTAGCTTCCGAGAGCTGACGGGATTTAGCATCAGGGTGACATTTAACTGCCTTCTTGGAGTTAGGCATAGTCTTTTGTTATTGATACGTTATTCAGTAAGGAAGAACAGGAGCTACAGGCCCCATAAAGTGGCTTTTCCCATATTCAAGTTGAATCCAGCTAGTTTACTTGTTACTTTTCTCAATAAAAAAAAAAAAAATCACCATTTTTTAGAACCAAGAGCAAAATAAAAAGAAAGATGTATAATTTTGTCAGTACATTTAATTCTGAATTCAGCTATGAGTATTGGTATAGTGAATAAATTTATGAAAATTAGTAGTTTTTCTTTAAAACAATGATAAGACTTATATGATGGATAAACTAAACCATGTAAGTTATTTTCCTCTTCAAATTAAACTGGTAAAGTAATCAACATGGTACCTAGTAAATTTGACTATTGAAAATGTATTTATGTTTACTTTAAGACAAAAGAACAGAGGCAGCCACCTTCCTGTGACTTGAAAGATATTTCTGATGCAAAATCAGACCAGAATTGTCCTGGCTTTGTTTCTGTAGAGCACAAACCAGGATAGATTCCAAAATCCCATTCACACAGGGCTAGTCTTGCTCAAATATGTCCTTCCACAACAGCAGTTGATCTACAGGCTTTTAAGACTTTGGATAGCAGACTGGCTTACAGTAAGGAAATATGACTCTCTGTACCTGACCACACACAAATGCCTATGCAACCTAAGATAAGCAGTACAAATAACTGTGCTGGTTTGCAGTTTGTAAAGGACAACTCCATAAGGAACTGGGAAACAAATTTGCCCACAGTCATGGAAGAAATAGTTGAAGAAATATTAACAAAGCTTTCCAGTTTCTGGCAAATTGCCATTCTGTTTGTCCTTAAAGAGAAAGGATTGTGCAATAACTATCAACCAGTCCCTAGTTTAAACTTATGATATTAACAGAAAATGTAAAAAAGGCAGCTTCCAGAAATGAGAATTCAACTGCAAGAAACTGAAAGTTTGCATAAACATTTAAGCACTAATGATGAAGATCTTACTAAGCTTATGAGACATTTTGAGTTACCTAGGGTAGTGTTTTTGCAGAAAAAAAAGGCACTGGCTGGAGTCCAATGTGAAATCTGAAGTCGACATTTGTTAATGTTTAAAAGAAGACCACTTCACTTGTAGTGCTGTTTTCCAGCTTTGGTTCTAAACAAAGATTTAAAACAAAACTCTTAATACTTCAACTAAAAAAAAGAGATTCATCCTGGCCTTGCTGATAGAATTAAAATGTGTAACAAGAAAACTGGAAGAAAACCCTTATCAGTTGGTGATTGTATTTGAATAATCAGGTACCTTTTTCTTTTTCCATGTTTAGTGTATACTGTTTAGTCAATACATTCCCTTAAAAAATACTTAGTACAGTAATGCTTTAGAATATTCTAATTTTCAATATGTTCAATGAGAAATAGAAGTGCAGAATGTGCAAAAAATGCAAGTCTAATCCTAAAGTCAAGTTGCAATGAAATTAAGAGAACTTATGTCAATCAGAAAATAAGTTAAATTTTACATCAAAGAAACAGCATAAAAGATCAGGCTATATAATTACCAAAATTTCAGATGATTAGCAGGGTGTATCTCTATCATATGCTATTATTTACATTATCCTCATATAATAGGATGTTATGTATGTAGCATAGTGAAATTACTTCCATGCCTATTAGTAACACAAGAAATGCAGGGAAGTCTGTAGCACCAAACTATGTATTTAAGCTTCTACCAAATCAGTTTTAAAAAGCTATTAGTCTCATTGATACAACAAATATTGCTTTCAACTGCAATGGTAGATCAATGGGTCACTCTTCTGAAAATGTCACAGACTTTCATCACTACTTACTCATTTTATGATGGATTACAGTATATTCATTCAGCATGGATGAATTTAACAAGTCTGATTTGCAAACTGCTAAATATGTTGGGTTATAAGAGATGTACACTGAAACCTTTGCATCATCTAAATTAAAAACATTTTTTATCAAATGTAAATTAATACCTTAATCATTTGTGTCAGTTAATATTTATAAGCAATATATATGTATGTAAGATTATTATACTAGTAGAAGTATGAGTGACAATGAAAATCTTTCCTAAACTCTCACATTGATCAAACAGATTGCTTTAATGTGCATCTGCTCTATAAAATTTAAAATGTTTGTACCCATCATATGTAAAAATGTAAAGATTAATCTGTAGGTAAACAGGAAAGTCTAGATTTACTTATCACAATTTCAATCTGATTCTACAACAAATTGTATGCCCTATATATTTCATAAAGCAGATTTTAATAAGTGGTTTGGAAAATTACATTCCAGGGTATTCTATTTTGATTTACTATCTCTAATACTGGTTTATGTAGCACATAAATTCTCTAGAAGATTAAAATTGGTAAAACCTGTAGTCAGGAACCAGCTATGAAGTTTAGGAATTAAATAGATTTTTAGATTAGAGGAAATATACAGGCCTTGCATATTAAACATCTGTGTGCCCTTAATAAACGTTTTACTTACTGGAGAAAACTTTGTTAAGTCTTTATAAGTCCGAGTCCTCTCTCATAAGTCAAAAAATCTTTGTTGCTTTCCTGACTTAATTTGAGTCCAGTTATGTTTACAGATTTGCCATGACAAAGGTCATTACATGATCATATTGTAGTGATTCATAGTAATATACACACATTATGAGTTTGAATTTTTTTTAATTGAATTTTGTTCCACACATCTTTCATGTTTAGGGACACTGAACCAAAACAACTACAAGCCATTTAAAACACATATAGTGTGTAAGGGACTTTTGAATTTTGAAGAGGAGTGACAATTGTTTCTTCTGATAATAAATAAAATTTTGAATGCACTGTTAGATACTCATGGTCAGTGGTGTTTTGACCATTCTATATAACATGGCATCATATTTTTTGAAGCAAGTAGCTGATGTGTCTCATGGAAGTTTTAAGCAATGTCATAAAAAGAGATATTGAACAGTTACTACATCACTAATACAAAAAGAACTCTACATAAAAAAAGAAAACAAAGGCAAATTGTAGGGCCTTTTAATAAAGAAGCAAGAAACACAAACTCATTTTAGGATCTTCAGTTATCTCTGAACACAAAGATAGAAACACTGATACCATGACAACACAAATGAGTTTCCTGCTTTGCAGAATCCAGATTTATTTTTAGGTGGTATGAATCAAATCACTGAGAAATCAACTTCGCAAAACAAAAGAAAAATTGGCAATGAGAGTTTTTGACTGATTTGGCTAAAGTGAACCTATCTGCAATGTTTCATCCTAGACCAATGTGTAACTGTGAAAATTGTTCAAACTGTAATTCTTGGCTTGCCAAAAGAGTATTATGAGCTGTAGCTAGTGTTGCAGGAAATGTCACCTGCCCTTCTGAAAGACTAACAATCAACCAAAACAGCTGTTTTGGTCATATAAAAAGAGTAAACTTTACTTCACCATAGCTCTTATTCTTTATTTAACAAGCAAAGTAAATAACGTATAATTTCAACATAATTAATTTATTTTCATTTGTGCTGGATTAGCTTGTAAGAAAAGGGAACATAATGCTTTTCTGTTTATGCTCACAAAGGGACATGAAAGCTAGCTAGAGGAAACTAAGTGATAAGTGATGAGATTGTACACAGTTTATTGTCACTGGAACTGCAGCTCAGTTTAGGAGTTTCTAGAAGATATTAAGGTTTTGAATATTTCTCTAGTCATTTTTCTCCAAGACAACAATAAAAACCTAGCAAGAAAGAAGTAGGAAAAATAGTAATTTTCAAATCCCATATTAGTACACTGTGTTTTAAACAAATGGAAGCAAGTCTATGAAATGAGCATAGCAGGGATGCTTTGTGCCTGCTTATTTGCTCTTCTCCTGCTTTAATCATCTCTCAAGAGACATAGGCAATAAATACTGTCCATGATGAGACCATTTTATCACACCATTGAAAGGTAGTTATCTCCCCCAGTACAGTCCTTGCCTTGTGAGTATTTATGAGTATGTGATAATGTCACTTCTAGCAAAATTACAATTAATTATGTATCATTGTTTGCTATTCTAAAAAGACCAGGGAGACTGAGATTTACACGATTATACATTTGCAAAGGCAGTTTTCTCTGCCTCCTCTAACACTAACATCCAGACAATGTTATGATGTCACAGACCATAAAGGCAATAAAATTTACAGGTGAAAAAAATACACTTTATGCTTTGGTACTTATGTACAATATGCACCTGAGGTCTTCCATGCAGAAAATCATCCTTATTTAGAAAATCCAGTCCAGCAAGTGCTTAAGTTTTGCTGAACACAATGAGGATAATGTTCATGCTAACAGGCTTTCCTGAGCTGGAGAGTGCACTCATCTTCAGTGTAAAAGGCCAGGTGGTGCATTTCGCATTGACTTGCCCTTTCTTTTAATAGATTTAGTACAAAGCCTAGCAAAGTTGGAAAGCAGTATTTGTTGGAAATTGTTCTCCTTTTTTCTTTCTTTTGATGTTTTAAAGGTTTGATTCAAAGCTTGTGAAAGTCAATGGGAACATACAGTTGGTAAGTTATTGAGCAAGCTGTGTAAATGTTAAATAGCTTTGATTCTTACAGCATTTGGTCATCATCAGTATTGCTGAAAACTATTCAGATCGATGCAAGCATGATCTTTGAATATTATAAGAGCCAGTGTTTATAATTATAAATGCAGGCACCTGTTAACAACCTCCAGTTTATGTACAAACACTCCAGCATATATCAAATGTACTCCTGGTAGTGTGCAGCATACAGCTACAGCTCCTCTAGCCATGAGCTGTAACAGCCCAAGCCGGGGAATGGCCAAGTCAGGAGCCTTGCTTGCAGGCTGGGAGCATTCCCAGCGTGCCTCACAAGCCTCTGCACTCCCCAGCACACTTTCATCTTCTTTCACCTCAGGCTCCAGATGTGGGAGGCAGTGATGTGATGGGAGTTCAAAGCAGCAGCCCATGAAACAAGCTCATCCAGACTCCTCAATGGGGACGCCCTGGCTGGCAGTGAGGCCCCTTCCCTATCTGCAGCGCTGCCATGATGGGCCAGGTGCAGCTGGCAGGCAGATTGCAAGCCCCACCAACAAGCTGTGTCTGGTAGAGAAAATGGTGGAAAGCCTGGAAGATCAAAGGACATGAGGTGTGGCGGCCATTCCTGGCTCTGAGCCTTGTCTGATGCAGCTGCTTATTGCCACAAGGCAAAACAGGCTGTGCAGTTCATAGCTGTGTTTGGTTCTGGGGAAACAGGAGGCTTCAGTGCCTCTGCACTTGGAAACTGTACACACCAGAGGTAAAGGTCTGGGAATAGAAAGGAGGCAACGTAAGGGCAAGAGTTGTAGACTGGAGAGGTGAACAGTGTCTCTCAGATGAAGAGCCAAGCCGCTGCAGCCCTGCATCTCTCCTGGCATAGTGGTGTGGGAAGGAAACTATAAGGTGGCACGAAGCTCACTGGATTTGGATATTTGAGCAACCTAGATATTAGAGATCAGAAATGCTCAAAAGACCTTTAGAAATCTGAGCCAAATACCTGATTGCTACTTGAATGATGTTTTATGGCCCTGAGAGGAAAATGAATTCCTCCTGCTGCTTACTTGCCAGAACATATCACATTACTTTATGTAGCCTCTGTTTTCAGTAAACATAAGCTACTCTTGTGTTAAAGAAAGGTAAATCTCAGAAAGTTTTATCTTTTCCAGGTAAGAAAGTTCAATATTTGCTGTCAACATCGTAAGAAATGGATTTTGCAATCTATTGAAAGTCCAGTTCCTGCAAAATACACAGCTTGCAAAGTGCAATGATGAATGGACTGGAACTCAAAATGTGGAATTAAAGGGTTTTTTTTAGCAAACAACAATGACTTGAATGGAAATTTTTTGCTCTGTTTTTCCTCTTCAGGCTGTCCAAATGTAGAAACCCTGTTTACACCACTTTGTAACTTCATAACAACAGTGAGCATTGGAAAGAGAAAAGAGTTTTGGTCAAAGAAGTAACAAAAGAGAAGCCTGGACTGTGGAAAAAAATATTTAAATATTTCAGAAATTTACATGAAAAACAACCTCAAATGTACACAGGACAAAGCATGTCTTCTTTGGAAATGAAAAATCAAAGCAATTAAAAAAAACCCAAATCAAACTAAACACCCTCTGGATACAACTTTCAAAAGAGAAAAAAACACTCCAGGTCTTGTAAACAAATAAATACATTTTTTGCAGAGCTAAAGCAGACCAAAGGACTATGTATCAGAATGAAAATGGGAAGATGTTTTAAACTGTCCTGGAACTTTACAAGCAAAAAAACGTGAATCAGTGTTCTTTTCTGTTAATCACTCCTGTCTAGCCCTCTGTATCCTTGCTTAAAGTGAATACGTACCTACTTCCATTCTGCTTCTTTTGAGTTTGATAATTGTTACATTTGTAGCCAAATAAAGTCACAGAAATTTCCATAAAGGCAAAGGACTAGTGCTATACAAAGTGCGCTTCAGACATCTTCCTATCATTCCATACTTTATCGTTTTTCCTTTGGGAAAACATTAAACTCCCTCTCAGACTAAAGAAAAAGCTAAATGAACCTTCCTCTGACTTTGATAAGACTAGTAATGTGTTTTTCTTTAATTCATCACATTAATCTCTTAATATTAAGGCTACTGATCTTTTCTTTCAGCAGTATTATAACCTATCTCACAAATTAACATCTAAGTTATGAAAAAAACCTCATTGGTAATAATCTTTCTGTCTTTTAATAGCAAAAAGTAAACAGACCCAAAACTAGCCCTGCTCATTGCTTTTCAAGAAAAAATGCTTGAAGATGTTCTTTATGATTTGAACTACTCAGTATAAATGCTTGCTTTCTTCAGGCAATGTGGTAATGATAATTAGTTTTCCAAAAGAGTCTTTTAAAGTTCCAGGACAACTTATCTCAGGAGAAACTATTCAATTCTCTGCCATCACAAGTTTCTTACTTAGATAACACCAAAGAATTCATCTTATTCTCTCTCCATTGAACAGACTCTTAAGAAAGAGTTACAAGTAAAAGAAGTGAAAGTGGGAAATCTTGTTCAGAGTGTTTCAGTCTTTTTCAGAGTTCTAGTAAATATGCTGCTGTCACCTAGCAACTTTATTTTTCCTACTTTTGGTATTGGAATGTCAATAAGTGGAGAATGGTATATTATCAGCTTGCTTGCCTTGAAATAAATTTTCAAGAAATCCCACATGAAACTGTCTTAATTCTGTGACTATGAATATAACTCAAAGAAGAAGTTTGCTGCAACAAGGTACTGTTTCTCAGCTGGTGTTCCAGGTGCACTTGCGGATCTGAACTCTCTACTACTGAAGGGGTTTCCCACAGCTGGGGTTCATTTGGACCCAGCTTCAGAAAAGCATTTAAGGAGAGCTGAAGCATTTCCATAAGTGGAAAGCACCTAAACTCAGAATTAAATGTAAGGGCATTAAATTCAGGTTTAAACTGAAATGTGTTTTATCTAACTCTGCAGGGTTTACAGCTAGTACTGTAAGGATTTTAGAGGCTTCAGTCATTCACTTTCTAACTTGTTTCTGAATTTGATTAGCTGCTGAACCTAAAACTCCATGCTTTGTCAAATCAAATGAATCTATGGTTATGTCTGTCCTTTGTCAAAGAAATCGACTAGAAATTTAATATTGAAAGGAATCTCTGAGCAACTATCATTGCTTACCTTGGCAATGTGTTGCAAAAAAAAGGGGTGTTACTTCCACAAAATATATCATTCTGTAAAAACATTTTGTGGTATTGTTTCTGTATTTGTTTGGGTTTACTTTTCAAATGGAGAAAAAAATTTGGAAAAATAATAAAAAAATAACTGTACTACTTTAACATAGAAATCAACTATTCAACATCTGAGCAACCTTAATATGAACTTGTAATAAAATAAAATACACCAATACTTTGCAGCTAGATGCAGTGTAGACAAACAAGCATTGTCTGAAACAATGTAGAGGCAGGTGGAAAAAAGGGGAGGGGAAAATGGTCTAGATGAGACAAATATATTTGGTATCCTCCCTCAGCTGAATGAAAAGATGTAACATAGATTATTTCAAACCCTTGTAGTTATACAATCTGTATTAACACCAGAAAGCTTTGAAATATTCTATAAAGTTACACACATGTACGTATACGCACCTACAATACAATTAAAAACATAATTTAAATAATTTTAGCAATTCACAATGCTTCCCAAATGATGATCTCTGCCCCTGTTCTACCTGCCTTTCAAGTACTGGTAGTCTGTAAGGATCTGGTTTTGTAAGCAAAACTCCATCATTATAGAATGATTGCTTGACTACTTTAAATGCTTCATTACTTTCTAAGTATCTTAGACCTTATTATCTTTCTCCTATTTTAGAAGGTAAGACCTGACTCAAATGGCACTTATGTTAAATTCCCAGTAGTGGTTATTTCTACTGAGTTTGAAGCTTAGATGTTACAAGGGACTTTTTATATTATGGTATCTCTTTGATACCATAGTCTGTTTGAGACTTTCTAATGTCAGTGTTGCTGATAGAATTGACCTCTAAAATGCCAGATTATTTATAACTTTCTTAGGACGACAAATATTGCTAAGGAATTTTTCTTGTCTTACATCCACTTGAACCATCCCCTCTTACAGCCTAGCTCTGTAATGGTAGTGGTATAGTTTGTTAATTCTTCAGCATTTACTAATCCTCTTGTGAGTTCAAGACATCACAAAATGTGCAAACACAGGAAAATATGACAGCACCTTCCTGAATGAGTATGTGTTTTGAACACAAGACTTTGTGGACAGACTGGCAGGAACAAGGGAAATCATTTAAGAATGCAATTTACAAGATTGGCAGAAGATGCACAGTTGTCAATTTTATTAAATATATCATGCTTTTTAAAAAGCATTTGAAAGAAGGGAAGGAGATAAAGGTTTGTACATATTTATATACTGTGCCATTGTTTGAGAATTAGCGTAAGATATCACAAAATTTCTTTGAAAATCTGTGAAGTGTTTGAGAGTGGTTGAAGCCTTGAGTTAGACAGAAACGAGTCAGTCTTTCCAAGTTGAATGAGAAGAAAAAGTAAAGATGAGAGTCATTGAAAGTAAAATCTAGCAGGTTTATGCTGAATGTCATAAAGGAGCAGGAGCCAGTGGAGAGATATTCATACACTAATAAAACAGTCAAAGTAGTAAGCTATGAAAATAATCTTTGCATCAGCTTCCCGTGAAGCAAACAGAACCCTCTCATTTGTGAAGGAGTACCAGCACAAGCCAGAGAGACCATGTTATATCATAGCCATTTGAATTAATCTAGCCTTAAGACTTGATTAATACATCAAACCTAAGAGTGTGACAATACTTTGGTGAGTGCATGATATCTTTTAAACAGTATGTGTGAGAACAACACTTCTGTTACCCTAGTGTTGAAAATTAATTTCTGCGCATGTTGCTTCTTTCAGGTATCATTTAATAAGATATGAACTGCTTAGAAAAATATGAACATATTTTACAAATGTGTGAAGGTGAGGAGGTCTTAACCTCATTATCATACCATGCTGTCCAGAAAGGGTACCTTACACTTTTCAGTCTCAGCTGTTTCATCCTTACCAGACATGTATGATCAAGATTTAACTTCATTGGGGTGTTAACACAGAACGCAGTACTACCTATATGTGTTTCTTACTAACAGACTAATCTCACTAAACAACTCCAAGAGAAAACAAGTTCTCTCTCTTTCTCTGGGACTCCGGTGAGTACTGACACCTGGGTTCCTTCTGCTCCCCAAGCCTCACCAGAAGAAGGAAGCAAAAACTAACTTCCTATCCCTCTTTTAGTCCATCCTCCTTTGTTATGTGGAAAACACGTGTAGAATACTTATGTAACGCCCATTTCCCTAGTTACAGCTGGTTACTAAGGAAGCCTTGATCAAACCCATCACACCAGGGCAGAAGAGGCTTGGAGGTGGCACTGTGTGCAACAGAAGGTTTAGAATGTATGGAGCTACAGTTGGCAATGGCACAGCTGAGACCTGCTAGGTAAGAATCAAGGGGCAAACAAATAATGCAGATTTCATGTGGACCTACAGACCTCTCAGCCAGCATGATGACACTGATGAATTATTCTTTGAGGAACTAAGAGACAATTCCGAGTCAACTCCTTTTGTCCTGAAGGGGAACTTAAGATTGCCAGAAATTAACTGGGAACATCCCACAGCTGATACAACTCGGGCCAGGAGACTCCTAAAACAGCTGAATGACAACTTCATGGAACAGGTCTGTAAAGCCCCAGGTCTAAGCCAAAAGCTGCCCCAGTAGTTTATTTCTATTTAAAACTCTAAGAGCTCACCCACCAAACTTTTGCAGAGCCTTTCTTTCATACCTTGAATTCATGTAAAGAGAACACACTACATTCTTTTCCCAAGAGACTTCTTTTAATTTAGTGAGACAACAAGCATTTTGGCAAAAGGTTTTCAGGAGTAACATACAGCTAAGGAGAAGCATTACACTGAAGCCCCCAGCAAACACCAACCCACAAATTAGTATAATGCAATCCATTCCTTTTAAGTTACCCACAAGAGATTAAGGTAAGAGTAAAGAAAAAAAAAAGGACCCCCCTCCAAAAAAAAAAAAAGATTAAGAGAAAAAAGAAGAAGCAAAAAAAGAGATTAGAATAAGAAAATTGCATAGCTACCACAAAATGGCCACACAGCACCAGTTTCCAGGAGAGAAGGCAGGCTAAGATGGAGGCCCTGTGTGCCTCTATTGATGTGTCCCAGCCACTGTGGCCACCCTTCCCAGGTGGGACATCCATTTTACTGACCCGTCAGAGCCCTCCAGGCCAGAGAAAGCAGTGGTGTAGCCAATCAGAGGCTCCAGGGGGTGTGGAGTAGGTGGGGTACCAGGCAGGCTGGTTTTGATTATCAGGCTTTTGCCACATGGCTCCTGATGCCATGTGCCTTCTGATACTGGAGGCCTGGACCCCTCCCCACTGCTACCCACCCCCCCGCCCCCCCCCCACCCCCCTCCCCCAATAAATAAACCCGTGAATATGAANACACAGGTCCTAAGGATGTTGTCTCATAAAGATGCCCTCCTTGATCTGCTGCTTGTTAACAGAGTGGATCTTGTGAGCAAAATGGACATCAGTGGCTGTCTTGGTGACAGCAACCACAAAGTAATGAAGTTTAAAATCTCTGTTGACAGAAGGAAAAGTGCCAGCAAAACCCCAACTCTGGACTTGAGGAGAGCAGTCTTCAGGCTGCTCAGGGAATTAGTAAGTAAATTCCCTTGCGAATATGCTTTTGCAGGTGCTGGGATCCATCAGCGCTGGTCACTTCTCAAACATCACCTCCTAAGGGCACAGGAGCAGGCAGTTCCCAAATGTCACAAGTCAAGCGGACAAGGCAGAAGGTCTTCTTGACTGAACAGGAAATAAAGAAAGAAAGGAAAGTCTAAGCTCAGTAGAAGAAAGGTCAGATGACATGGAAAGAATACAGAGACGATGCTTGCCACTGTAGGGAGAATATTCATGCAGTCAGAGCTCAACTGAAGTTGGTAAAAGGCAGTGTAGAGGTGATATCACCCAGTTACACAAACAGGGACAGAGACAAGACAGAGATGTTTAACACTTTCTTTGCCTCTGTCTTCAACATGACAGACCAAGAGGATCTCAGTGCCCTGAGCTGGAGGACCATGACTGCGGGAATGATTAATTCCCAGACAATCCTGAATTTGGACAGGATCTGCTGCTTCATCTGGATCCTTACAAATCTATGGGCCCTAATGGGATTCAATCTAGGATCCTCAAAAAGCTAGATAATGTCATCTCAAAGCCTCTCTCAATGATTTTGAAGGGTCTTGGGAATACAGAGAAGTCTCAACTGACTGGAAATCAGATATCAGGAAAAGGTTTTTCAACTATAGAGTGATTGAACACTGGAACAGATTCCCCAGGGAAGTGGTCACAGCCCCAAGTGTATCTGAATTCAGGAAAGGTTTGGACAGTGATCTCAGGCACATAGTGGGATTCTTGGGATGTCCTGTGCAGGACCAGCAGTGAAACTCAATGATCCTGATGGGGACCTTGCAGCTCAGCATATCTATGATTCTACAATTCTATATTGCAATATAGAAATCCACACCTGATAAAATGAGTACAGACTCGACTAAATTGCACACATTCAGCTTTATCTGGGCTTCTGCAAAATTTTTACCAGGTTTTTAGGGAGAGGAGGTGACTTTAATTTGGAAAATGAAGGACTGAAGTATGGTCCTATGAAATAACTGTCCTAAAATTATGTGCTGAATGTATCCTTTAGCTGATGGTAAAGTACACGTTGGAAAACACTTTTTGCCTCCACAATCTCCTGTTCTGAGACACCTTATTTATCTATTGACCTTTGACATTTAGTCCCCTTCTGAACATGGGTATATGTTTGAGGCTTTTTAGTGTGTTTACATTTCAAGAAACATTAGTTATCAGATCTTAAACACATTAGTTTCAATAAATATTTTTCTTTTAAATGTTAATTATTACAAGAAAACTGTGGGACTACAATCTTGGTGACTCAACAGATTATTTTTCTTCCTAAAAGATAATTGCAAATGATCTTTGACTAATGCAGTTTTTCTTATTTTCATAGAAAATTAAATACTACATTACTACAACCATGGGCTGAATTTATATAATTTATTAGATGATTTTAGTCAGACTTCCACATGCAATTAGTATTTGCAATGTCTGATAATATCCTGTGCATGGTATTTAACTTCAAGATAAGTTTTATCCTTTCTCAAGGGCTAATTTGTGCAACTGATGATACCATAGATGAATTTTTGAAAGCTTTGTTGCAGACATACTGAAAAATATATTTAGTTCCATGAGAAAAATGTGATTCTGCTTCAAGGTTCTTGCTTATTTGTTTTATTTTTTTTTTTACCTTAGTTTGGCATAATGTTTCTTTGCTTGGTTTCCAGCTTTCTGGTGCTAATGTGATCCATTCTGAAGGGAATGGATTATTCCTCAGGAACTGGAGATACTGTTGTAAAAGCCAGTTGGGGATTTGGGCTGGCTGCTGTTTTCAGAAACAATGAAGGATCTCTGTTTCAAAGTTCTTTCTAAGATATAGTAAGACATTTGAGCATTTGAATCCCTGCTTACATGATCATGCAATTGGTAGAAGTCAAAATCCAGGCATATGAAAAGACAAAACTGCAAAATAACTAAGAATAAAATCTTAAATGATTGTTTTAAAGTAAGCTTGAACAAGGAAAAAGAATCATAAAAAGAAGAAAAATAAGGTATACTTACCAAAGTTTATAGAGAAGTTCTGCATGAATGATGATCATGGTTGTACTCTCACAGCAGGCTGATTTAATAGCTGAAATTTGAGTTGCTCTTTTTAACTTTTAGGTGACATTCCAACTCTAAGTGTTCACTGACTTTAGATGAAATCTGAGATTTGTCATAAATTATTGGTATTTATCATAGAGATGTATTTCAAAAAAATATTGTTACTTCTTACATTTCTGTTAGGCCTTCTATTTTTCCTTTTTTAACCCTATGCAACTTCTTGATTACTACATCACAGTTTTGTTTAGTCAGTGTGTGCAGAAAGAAACTAAGTAAGAAACAAGAATATGTTTGTCTCATCACTTTTTTTCTGAGCAGGGACAAAGCATTTTTTTGTTCCCATATGAATACTCAATATTGAGGTTTTGTCTAGTTCAAGTAGTGTGGAGCTACCAGAGTGAATTTACAATGTGAAACAGTTTGTGTCTGATGTCTATATAATCCGTATTTTAAGGGGAATTGACTTCAGGTTTAGTTTGGTTCCATGACCTAAAAGACCAGGTAAAGCATGTAATGTATGCTCTTGAGCTGCATCCTTTAGTTTTACTTCATCTGTAAGACATCCAGTCTGTCTGTTTCAAGACTGCACCACTGTAGGGATTAGTTTACAATAACTGGAATGGAGAAAGTCCTTCCAGAAATAAATTTGTGAAGAAAATCAAAAAGCCACTGATAATGCTTTAACGACTGATGTTTTTAATATTGTTTAAATGTACAAAATGGTTGTTAAAATGTCTTTTTGCAAAGTCATTGCTTCTTCTTCCCAGAAGGCCTTGGGATACTTGTTATCTCAGGGGTCTGGAGGAAGGTTGCAACATGTATGTTACCTGAACCTCCCTCCTACTGAATGTAAATCCCCTTACTTCTATTGGCCCAGAGCCAAGCCCCCTCTTGTTTCCTATTGGTGGGTTTTAGATTCCTCCAAGGTCCATATAAACCCCTGACCAGCAGCAATAAACTCTCTCTTCTCCTCCCTCTCCAGTGGTCTCTGTGTGTCCTTCTCAGGGGCTCTCAGGGGACCATGCACTCAGGTAAAACGGGGAGCACATTTTCTCCTAGGTAATGGAATAAGTTCCAGTACCAGGAGACTCACCATACCGTTGCAGATTGCATCCCTAGAACACACAGCCACCACAGACACAGAAGGAACCCCGCAGAAACACACCATGATATGAGTCAAAACCCAGAAGGTTGATAATATAGAGATGCTTTTGTTGCTGTATTTGATATAGCTGACCTAAACTGACAAATCTGACCATATAATATCATGTTCAGTATATAACGTGGAGAAAAGAGGGGTGGACATTTGGAGTGATGTTGTGTGTCTTCCCAAGTAACTGTTACCTGTGATGGGGCTCTGCTCTCCTGGGGATGGCTGACACATGCCTGCCCATGGGAAGCAGAGAATTCATTCCTTGTTTTGCTTTACTTGTGCATACAGCTTTTGCTTTCCCTATTAAACTGTCTTTATGTCAAGTCATGAGTTTTGAAGCTTTTATCATTTCAATTCTCTCCCCAATCCTGCTGAGGGGATTTAGTGAGTGACTGAGTGGTGCTTGGTTGCTGGCTGGAGGGAACCACAGCACTGGGACATTCACTTAGAGTGCATCACTGAGTTTGAAAAGCAATGCAAATGTAGTTTAGCTTCCAGAGATAAACAACAGAAAATGCTGCCTGCCTTGTACTGAAGCAAAGAAAAAGTGTGAGTGACTACCCAAATGTCAAGAGTTCACTCTAAATCTCATGTTCTGTGTCTTTCTTTCTAAACCAATGGGATAAGAAAAAGGCATGATAATTTTATTCTATCTCCTTGCAGTTTTCTGTTCTGTTAAGATATTGTCCAAATTGCTTTTCTTTCTTGTGAGATTTTGTTTGATTTTTCTACTCTCAAAGCTTTAGAATATAGAAAGAGATATCATGTTTTTTTTCCTGGATTTTCCTAGTAAATGACACATCTGGTAATTGTAGCACATGATCCAGTGTGCAAGACTATATAATGATAAAAAGGGAATTGGAAGAATTAACCAAGTCATTTATGTTATACAGGCAGATCATAGATATTCAATTTTTTCAAACAACTTGCTATGCTCTATACCAGAGTGCCCCAAAAGCCCCAGTAGGCCTTTCACAGTAATAATGCAAAGTGTGGAAGCATGTGAGACAGGAGTCAAGGAAATTCTGTGACAAGCTAAAGCATCATTCAGGAGACCAATGTGCCTTGGGAAAATGAAGATATGAAGGACACAACAGCAGGTGTGGTGAGTGAGTCTTGTAACTTCTGCAGTTCTGTACTGAAGTAAATTATAGCATGCATAGTAACACAAGCAATTAGAGAAACTGGAACATATAGCAAGTCTTCAGAGCAGGACTGATATTCATACCCAGAAAACAAACCTATAGCTGGTTCTCTGCTTTGCGTATCTGGTTAGAAAGTTGGGACTGCATTTTAGTCAGTTGCCTACACTTGAAAGGTTATTTTAAAGGATCATGAGATACTTATATTGACTTTTAGTACTCATTTTGTATATTCAAGTAGTGAAAATTTGAAACTCCTTTGGAAGCATAGTCACTAAAACAGCTTGAGTGGAATTAATGTAAACTAGAAGCAAGAAAGCAGAGCACCCTTGTGTGGAAAAATATTTAAATATCTATTTCTGATCTAGTCTACTAAATAAAAAAGAAACTAGAGATGACCCACTAGGGAAAAATAAAGCTTTGAATATAGCCAAAGGAAAAATATTTGAATTTGATATTATTTGCAGACACTTTTTTTAGAAATCTAGGAGTGGATCCTGCAATTAATAGAAATTTGGAAGCAATGAAGCCCATGGAAAAAAATGAAAATAAACTTGGATAAGGACTTCTTTTTCATGATCAATTAAAGATGGAAGATATTACTAAATACAGTCTGTATAAATCCAGAAGATTATTTTATCGTAGTTAAATCTACCTGCATAAAAATCCAGGAAGACTTGTCTCCCACCAACTTGCAGCTTAAGAGCTTTCAGTCTCCGGAAAAAATGCCAGCTGAATAATATCAGACCTCTTTAATGAAGCTCCTATTAGCATGGTGAGTTAAACAAGAAACAAACAAAAAAAAGAACCCCTTACAAAACACAAAACCAAACAAACCCAACCAACCACCACTAAAAAAACCCCAAAACAACAACGTCAACAAAATGAAAACACAACCAAACCCCAAAACATTAAGAAGAATTTAAGAGAATTATTAATAAAGGGCCACAGTGGTATCAGACACCAAATATCCCCAGGCACCATGTTCAACAACATTAAGGCATAAAAAAAATGCAGTTGAAGGTATTCAGATATTTTAGATTATGTGACCCAGATGCAACATGTACAATACTGTTGGAGGAGACCAGACTGATGAGGAATTCATCAAGTGGCAGAAATATTACAAGCGCTGGGTGGATGAGGACGCGGAGGTCCAGGAACCTGGGATACCTATGCAGTGACTGAATCGGGACCGTGGGGGCTTCTGGATGGACACTTCCCCAGTTTAAATGTTATACCCTTAATATGCCTACCCTGGTTATTTTTCCCTTAGTCGTTCCTTATCCAAGTTTCTTCTTCCCACAAACCCCTAGAATTTTCCTGCCAACCTCATTCTCCTATCGGTCCTTTTGCCGCTCCTCCCCTCCCTCCTTCCCTTCGTTTGCATGTACCCAATGAAGTGCATTACTCCTCCCCGTTTCCGCCCCTCTTCCCCGCCCAAATTCTGGAAATTCCCATGCTCCCCTTATAAGCCGGGGTGCGCCATTAAAACTTGCTTTTCCTCGTGGACTTCTGGCTGCTGTGGATTTATTCCGTTTGGGGTGGTCACTGGGCCGTGGGCGGGAAAAGCCTACCTAAGCTTCTAAGGGGCCTGATCCTAGGGAGCTTCTCTTGCCGCTTTCCTAGCCTTGCTCCTGGAAGCAGGAACCTCTCCACTGTATCAGTGGAAAATAACAATCCGCTGATACAATACCAGTCCATTTCTAGATTTGAGTTCTTGTGTGTTGTATCTTCCACATATTACCACCATCCATCTCTGCAGAGACTGCTTAGAAAAATGAGATGTTGTTTAATCACTGTGTTTTGGCCTCTCATTTCTTACTATTGATAGTTCTTGAAAGAAATTGGGATCCTGGGAAAAAGAAATCTTCTTCCATTTCTGTTAGCTATAATAATTTGGAAGGGAAAGATTAATTGTATTTTCTTAATCCTGCTGCGTTAAAAAAAATAAAGTTTAAAACCTCACAGATTTGATTGATCATGTATTAAGATTTCATTCTTTCCCTAAGAGTATTGATTAGCAAATCACAAGGGCCTATAGTCAAAAGTGAGATCTATAAATTATTAATCTCTTTTTTCCAGCATAATTCTTTGTTGGTCTCTGAAACTGCTTTTAGATCTTAGGTCCTTTGATGTGATCTGTACATTCTCCTGATCTCCCTTTCTTGTGCTGACCAAACTTCCCTGAGTTGTTCCTCCTTTACCCAATTTCCTGCAATCTCTTCGTCTTCCCATCAGAGGCCACTTCTTCCCATATTCTTACTGCTAAATCTAACTCCTTATTTTGACCTATTCTTCCTTCATGAGTACAATTAATTAATTTATTTATGCTTATGATTTTTCTCTCAATATTCCACTCACTAATGCATTTCCTTTGTTACTTTCATTTCTCTTCATTCCATTCATGGTAATTGCTTTAGCTTTTATTTTTCTGAACATCTTTTTCTTTGCTTTTTGTCCATCTCCTATTGCTTGTTCTGTATTTCATCTCAAGAATATAAAAATAGCTGTAGGAGATTATGATAAAGATCAACTTAAATTAGCACTTAACAGAGGATAGTTTAAATATATAGTGTTTGTTCCCATAATACTGTCCCATATTCAATAAATCTCAAAATAATGTATTTTTATACTTAGTAAAGCCAACCAAACACTTGTGAATACGCCTAGTGAATTGCCAAATGGTGCTGCTGATATGATTTTGGTTGTGATTGTGCTGATTTCAGCTGTGATAGAGTTGACTTTCTTCCCAGTAGCTAGTATAGTTCAGTGTTTTGTATTTAATATGAGGTTAATGTCAATAACGTGCTGATGTTTTACTTGTTGCTGAGTACTGCTTGCTCTAAGTAAAGCAGTTTTCAGTGTCCCATGCTATGCCAATGAGGAAATATATAGGAAGCTGGGAGGCAGCACAGCCAGGACAGCTAACTTGAACTGGCCGAAGGAATATTCCACACCACAGAATGTCATGCCCAGTATGTAAATGGGGGCAGGGCAGTTGCTTAGCAGGTGTTGAGCAATTGTATTATGCACTGCTGTTTATTTCTCTCCTTGAGTTTTATTCATCTCTTTTGTTATCTTCCTTTTCATTACAATTATTAGTATTATTATTAGTAGAAGGAGTATATTTTGCTTTATTTCAGTTATTAAACTGTTTTTATCTCAACCCATGGATTTGACCTTTTCCTGATTCTCCTCCTCACCCTACAGTGATGGAGGGGGCAGGAGTTGGGGAGGAAGGAGTTGTATGGTACTTAGTTGCTAGCTGGGGTTGAACTATGACAGAGGTCTTCAAATGCTGAGAGTGAAGTTAGTGTAATTTCTTTTAATTTACATAAAACATAAAATAAGAAAAAAAATCTTCGCTCAAAACAGATCCAGGCCCTTATTTATCACTTACATTTCAAACTCAGATAGCTTTTAGACATCTGAATCCTGCCTTTCCCAAACGTAGTCACTAGATTGAAGGCATTAAAAGATATCAACCTCCCCCCCCCCATAACACTTTAAAAGCACCAAAGGGCCATAAGTAAATGAACAAGACAAGCTGCAGTGTCAACTTCTTTCACTTAACATGTATGATAAATATGAGGATTCTTATAGGAGTTGCCTCTTGTTACCTAGACATACTAACTGGGAACATTATTTATTTAATTTTGGGTAGGAGCACAGACACAGAAATTACAGTAGCTGGCATGAGTTAATGTTCTCACTCCTGCACATAGGAGTAATTTGTTAGTCTACCCATTCCTTACTCATCTCAGAAAAATGTCCATAAGTTCCTGAAGACACAGAACCAAGGCTATCTTTCAATAGTCTCAATTTTCTATTTTAGGATCACATATCAAGCTGCTGAAGACATAGAATTACAAAAGAAAACAAGAAAAGTAATAGTGCTTTTCATCAAGACCACTCAGTTTCAACACCTTGATCTTTTCCTCATTACCTTTGTAAGTGCTACTAGAAAAGGAGACTCGCTGCTACAGACAACACAGGATGTTGCAAGTAGCGCTGTGAAAACACCAAATTGCCATCATGACAATGTGAGTCTTTACATATTGGCATCTGCTGTCATAGACATGAGCTCATGTCAAGCTGGTAGTTCTTAGGAATATGAATTGATGGTAAGGTGATATATACATAGCTATGTATGTGAATACATTGCCAAACACACACACAGAGTCACAAAACAAGTAACAGCAGTGTCATGTAGTTTGCAGTGGGACTAGTTTTGCTTGACAGAATGGTGATGGATACATAGAAGACATTCTCTCCTGCATAATCTGGGATAAAACTGAAAGCATCTCATAGCTATCTCTGCTGATTTGAAAATTGTTTACTCAAAGTTTAGTTTTCACCCAGTTTTGGCCTCACTGATAGTGAGGAAAGCAGGCCACCTACAGCCCTTGCCTAGATTCTTGCCTCAGCAGGGGTATTCATGGCATTTCTGACAAAGCATGCATATTCTCACTGTCAAGAGAATTGGGAAAGAAAAGGCAAAATCAGTTCTGTGGAAAATCAGTTAGGTGGAAGTTGGTAGTTGACTTGCAGAAGTTTTCAGCTTCTAAAAGTAACAGCATTTCATACTCCAGTGTAGGCAGTTGCTGACTTACAATGATGGTTTGTGCCTCTGAAGGCAAAATGAGCTGCACAGGGATGTTCTGGACATAAAGAACTGGCAGCAGAAACAGTACTCACTGCCCTCATTGAAGGGCAGTGAGCATCTACACAATTAAGCTGGGTTAAACATAGACAGTTTAGAGTCCTCTCTGCACAAAAGGCATAAAAGGGACATAAATTATATAACTATAGTAGTAGGATTATAAAATCTAACAGTCTGAATGAAACATAGATATTTTTCAATTTATGTGTTTTTTCCCTTCTTTTCATGTAATATTAAATCTTTTCAGGTTTTATTCAGAGTCACTGATGATTGTCTTTTTTAGATATTTCCTCTAAAAAAAGTAATTGGTAGAATATTAATAGTGAACTTGATTTGAATCTTAGGTATTGCTTGTGTATTTTTAAGTAAAATTTTACCTTTAATATTAGAAGTAAACTTAAGAGAAAGAGCTGAGGCTATTTCTACTCTATTTCAAAACAATGAGCTGTGCAGTTATAGAAATCTTTATCTAGGCTGAAATGGCAGTATCAACAAATGAGAAGAAATTAATGTTTTGTCCCTCTCTCCTTCATCTCTCTACACAGTAGCCTATTCTCAGGTTCTTGGTGCCAGCAGTCAGCTTGTGGTTGGAGAATTGGAAGCATGTCAGGGAGGAGATTTGAGTTCAGAGGCTCTGCCAGCTCGGCCTGGCCCAATGCCACTGTCAAGCTGGTGACAAGCATTTCTAAATCCTGATATTGGCTCTAATTTACCCCTACCATGTAATGCTAGCATCACAAAAAGAAGCCCACATGTATCTCCCTGTTTCACATGTCAAAGAGAAAGGCGAAGAAGCATTGCTACAAATACTCTAAAAGGGAGGATTTTTTCAGGCTTAAAGGATCATTGAAGTGTGCCTTTTTCTGTGTGCCTGCTTTCTTTTTGAATTGGGCCTTCTAAGGTATTTGTTTATGTAACCTTATCTCCATTCTCTATTATAGTGGTTTCCTGATGTGTTGAGAAAAAGAATCAGTTCAGCTTCTAACCAAATCGTTACACTTATCTGGGGATATCTTTTTCTGCCTAAGGGCAGCTGTATTGGCTACCTGCAGTTAGAAAATCCTTCCAATATATGTGCTGATCTCAAACACTGAATTAAGCAGCAGTACTGCCCTTTAAAGAACATTCACTGTTTTAACAGTATGAATGTGCAGATGACTATATATACTTTTCAATAAAATTCTTCCTCTATTGGCAGCAAACCCCCTTTCTTACACTTAAACTCGATTTGTTTTATTGCTTGTTAGTTTAGTTTATAGAAGATTGTACAGATTTTTTATTGCCTCATGGGTTTACTGTATTTTTTTAATTGTGATATAATGTGCCAAATCCCTTGGCAAGGAAGAACTGTATTACCGGTTTATAGTACATTTTTTTGAGGAGCAAAATCTATGAGAAAAGAAGTCTATGACCCAGGGTATAAACTGGTGACCTATTTGGTTCAGCAACATAAGATTGAAGAATCTGAGCTCAACATTTCCATCTGAACTTATCTTTTGTCTTCTGAATTGGGACAGTCTACAATTAGAGTTTTATTTTTATATACAACAATCCTCTAAAGTGTACATGGAAGAGAAAAGAGTCTTTTTGGTAAATCAGAAAATATTGTCATACAGAAAGAGCTATAGGAGTGGACAGATAGCCCTTGAAGTATCTTTTGTAATTGCTTCAGATAGCTCAGATATGCTTTTCTGATTTTCCTTGCTGTACTTTAAAAGTGAGAAGACACAATACAGAAAGTCTGTGACTAAGCGCTAGAAAAAACATTGAGTTTCTAGAACAAGTGTTAGTCTCTATCTATGAATCAGAATCATAGAATATGCTGAGTTGGAAGGAACCCATCAGGATCATTGAATCCGACTCCTGTCTCTGCACAGGACACCCCAAGAATGCCACCCTTTGGCTGAGAGCACTGTCCAAACACTTCCTGAATTCAGACATGCTTGGCACTTCAATCACTTTCTTGGGGAGCCTGTTCCAGTGCTAGGTTGCCTTCTGGGTGAAGAATCTTTTCCTGACATCCAATCTAACCCTCCCTTGACTCAGCTTCATGCTTTTTCCTTGAGTCCTTTCACTGGTCAAAAGAGTAAAGAGATCGATTCTTGCCCTCCTGAAAATGTTGAAGGCCACAATGAGGTCTCCCCTCAGTCTCTTATGCAGGCTGAACAAAACGAGTGACTTCAGCTGCTTCTCATATGGCTTTCCCTTAAGGCTATTCACCATTCTTGTGGCCTTCCTTTGGGCAATAACAGATTAATATTTTTTTTTTATATTGTGGTGCTCAAAACTGTACACAATATTCAAGGTGAGGCTGTACCAGTGCAGAGCAGAGTGGGACAATCACCTCCCTTGACTGGCTGGTGACGCCATTGACAGGACCCTCCAGGTCCCTTTCTGCAGAGCTGATCTTCAGCCTCTTGTTTCCTAGCCTGTACACACAACCACGGTTGTCCTGTCCCAGGTGCAGAATCTGGTGTTTTTCCTTGTTGAACTTCATATGGTTGGTGATTGCCCACCTCATTAATTTGTCAAGGTCTCTCTGCAGGGCCTCTCTGACCCCAAGGGAGTTGACAGCTCCTCCCAGTTTTTTGTTGTCAGTAAACTTAGTATTCCTTTGAGTCCTGTGTCCAAGTTGTCAATGAAGATGTTGAAGAGCACACGACCTAAGATGGAGCCCTGTGGAACCCCACTAGTGATAAGTTGCCAGTCTGATGTTACCCCATTCACTGTAACTATTTGTGACCAACCTATGGGCCAGTTGCTCACCCATAACGTGCCATGGCTATCCATCTGTGTGCTGGATATTTTGTTCAGATGGATACTGTGTAAGACTTCACCAAAAAGGTTGCTGATGTCCAAAAAGATTACATTTGCTGTCTTTCCTAGATCAACTGGATGGGTTACCCTGCCATAAAAGGAAATCAAATTTGACAAGAAGGCCTTTCCTCTTATGAAGCTTTGCTGGGTGTGATTGATGACTGTGCTGCCCTGTAGGTGTTTTTCAATACCTCCTAGAATAATCTTTTCCATGATTTTACCAAGCACTGAACTAACAGGACTGTAGTTCCCTAGGTCCTCCTTCTTAAGCTTCTTGAAAATCTGGATGATGTTCACCAGCTTCCAGTCAGTTGGAACCACTCCAGATTACCAAGATTGCTTAAAAATCATTGACAGATGTTTTGTGATGACATCAGCTAGCTCTTTGAGGATTATGGGATGAATCCCATCAGGCTCCATAGATTTGTAGGGATCCAGCTGGAGTAGCAGATCCCACACAACATCAGGGTTGTCTGAGGGTTGATCATTCTTGCAGTCATGGTCCTTCATCTCAGGTCACTGAGACCATCTGGGTCCATCATCTGTGTTGAAGACAAAGGCAAAGACAATGTTAAACACCTCTGCCTTGTCTATGTCCCTCTTTGTGAGTTGGCGATCCCCATCCTGTAATGGGCCAATGATATTTCTATACTGCCTATTGCCATTAATATATTTGAAAAAAACTCTTTTCACTGTCCCCCACATTTCTGTCCAGCTTCAGCTCCATTTGAGCTTTGGCTGCATGAATTTTCCCCCCTCAATGGCAAGAAGCATCTCTGTATTCTTCCCATGTCACTTGACCTTGCTCCCACTGGGCATGTACCTCGGTTTTTCACGTTATTTCCAAGAGAAGATTCCTGTTCAGACAATCTGGTCTTCTGCCTCACCTGCTTTTCTTGTGATATTTAGGAATTACGTGGTAACAAATGAAGTAAAGGAAAAGACTAAAATCCAGGGACTACACTGAATTAATTATACCATTATTTTATGTTTTAGTGCTCAGCAGATTCAAAAAATCTATTCTTGTATGTCTGTCAGTGGACAGAAATATGCAGCAATGTAACAGTGTATTTTTCCTCAAATTATTTCCAGATCATGTGGTCATTTTGCCATGTTAATAAAGATGATAAATTATAGTATACACTCCTCAGTGGAGAAAATTATTTACCTTTGCTTTATTGACTTTTTTTTTCCTTAGCCACCTTAAAGATTTGGTGTTTAGCTTTAATAAATGATGAATCTAATAGTAAGTCTGCACCTCTCCTGCAGTGTGAGGAGACTTCAGACACAAGGATGCAGAGTCATAAAAAGTAGGTCAAAACTCTGCCATAACTATGGTATTCTGCAGTTTTACTTCTGTTACTGATTTTGGATTTATCTCCTTATTTTTTACCTGGTGTAAATTATTTTTTGTCCAAAGCTGTGCATGTGATAAGCTAATATGCCCTGGATAAAATAATGGTGTTATTTTGTGTTGTTCTGCTTTCTTTTTTTTCCCCTCAGCTTCTTCTCTCTTTTATGTTTTGATTTTTTTTATTTCACACTATGACTCATCATGTTCTGAAGACAGTAAGGTATTTGGAGGAATAAACTGTCTTTTTCTGTAAAATTTTACCAGCCCATTATTGGACTCTCCAAGAAATAGTATTGCTGAAATTATTAAACAATACAGTATATTAAACAATGTAAATGACAATGTCATTTCTAGGAGAACTTTTTCTGGTTTAGACTGGAAGTTGAAATGAAATCAGACTTTGCAGTTTTTCTTTTGATGCTTATAGAATTTCACCTGCAATCTATCAGTGTCTCAGCTTATCCCACCATGTTGAGCTTCCCAGTCAAACCCTGAACTTTGAGTAGTACCAAAGAATCAATGAGTATAGTGATATATCAGAGATTCTTAAATAATTTTGAAACTTTCATACTGTTTTATTGATGCTTGAATGGATCATGCAGAAAGAGACATCTGAATGATATTATGCTTTAAGAACATAAATTGTCTATTGTGTTATGCCATCACTACTGGACCAGGACCTTTCTCTTTTCAAAGAAAAAAAACTTTTATAATGAAGAAAAAAAAAACAAACATAGGGAATATGAAGGGCAATTAAGAAAATTATCAATAGCTACAGTGACTAAGTCATAAATTAAGTATTTTAAAACTAAACTCCTTTTTGAGGCTACCTGTCATATGCACAGAATTCTCCCAGCATTCATTGCCACTCACATTACTGCACTCTAACTAAAAAGAGAAAATGTCATCAAATGCTCAACATGTGGTTTCTCTAAAACTTTACAAATATGCTGTAATACCCTTAGGTATGGATGTCCTAGGGAACATATTTGTTCTTATTTTTCATGCTCACCTTATGCCGTGTGGTGGCCAAGTAACTCATGGTTTTTCCTAATCAGTGGCCAGTGGAAAACTCATAATTTCCTCAGGATATGTTGTAATTCAGCCTCCATCTTCCAGGACAAATTTGGCACAGCTATTTTTAGAAGAAAAAAAGTCACTTGATTACAGCTATTTTGGAAATGCAACAGCTGGCAACAGACTGAAACCTCTATTTTTCATTCAGAAGATAAAAGTAGGTCAAGAAGCCTTTTTTTCATGCAGACAACATTCAGTAGTTCAGGCTGGGGTGAGAGTTTTGCTGACACTTACCACTCTCAAGGCTTTAAGTAAAAGCCAGTTGAGTTTTGTTGACTTTGTTTTTCTCACGGTCCTGTAGTGCCTTCTCATTAATGAAAGCACTTGTTCTTCCTGCAGCAAAATGTATAATCTAGAAAAACTCTTGGCTGACTAATCTTTCTCTGATACTATTCCAAAGGATTTGCATACTCCAGGTACATAAGATTTTGGCATTTCTTTCTAGGCTACCTCACAGCTAAACAAAGTGCTTAAGTTTTGTCACTGAGGTCAGAGTCACTGTACTGCCAGTCTGCTTGCTGATCATTTAAAGGGCTCCATTGCATCTGAGTCCCAGAATGGCTGCTTTTACCAGACAAAGCTTTAAGAGACTCCACTCATGCATTCAGCTGTTATTAGGGCTACACTCCAAAAGATCCAGCAGCAGTGGCTTTTTCCTCTCTGACAGTGCTTTTTGTCCAACTGCTGAGGAAAAAAAAAAAAAAGGAAAAAAAAAGCAGAATCTCAGGATCATTTGAATAGTGTGGACTGGAAGGGACCTTTGAAGATCACCTACTGCATGTCCCTGCACTGAGTAGGGGCCCCTGCACTGAATAAGGACACCTTCAACTAGACCAGGTTACTCAGAGCCCTATACAATCTGATCCTGAACGTTTCCAGGGATGCTGCATGTACCACCTCTCTGGGCAACCTATTCCATTGTTTCACCACCCTTATCATAAAAACTTTGTTCCTTATATGTAATCGAAATCAAACCTCTCAGTTTAAAACTATTACCCCTTCTACTAAAACAGTCCTTGCTAAAATGTCTGTTCCATCTTTCTTATATGCCCTCTTTAAGTAATGCAATATTGTGTGTTTCCTGGTGTTGGTAAAATCAGAAAATATTTACCTCTTTCTATCTCTTTTGGTTTCTTTTGTTGCTGCTGTGGTTCTGGTTGTTTGGGTTTTTTTTGTTTTGATTTTTTTAAATTTTTTTTTTTTTTTAGGGTTTTTTTTAGGTAGCAGTTAAAAGGCTGGTAATTTCATTTATTCTTCTGTGGAAAAACTGGAAACTGTTAAATTTTGCCTCAAATAAATTTATTCTAAGGGGAATCTGGTTTGATTTAAACCCCTCAATTGTGGTGGAAAAGTTATGAAGTTCTGCTCAGTTGTCAATATGTCAAGCTCACATCACAAACATGAGATCACAGTTTTGCAGCATCCAGAATAAACAACTGATTCAGGCTAATGAGTTCCAAAGCAAACTAATATTGAAGTTTAATGCTGTAATGTTTTTCTTTTGTTTTGTTTTGTTTTGAAAAGTGAGATATAATAAGGAATGGATGGATTACATTACATCGCAAATACTGTATACTGTAATCTGCAGCCACTGAAAGAATTTCCACTTGACACTGCGTAAACAGAAAGTAGTTTTTTGTTTGAAATTTTTTTCTGAAAAAGAAGGGGGGGAAAAAATAGAGAGTCTCCTTATATTTATTTGTATGTGGTGAAATATTCTAAGGAAAGTAATATTGATTTTTTTCCCACTTGCTTATCTGATACATAAAACACTTAACAAAAATCTGACATCCATTTGCTGTTGGGACATTTCCAGTCTTCTGTGACATTGTTGGAAATGGGGAAGTGTAAAATGGAAGCTTCTATTCTAGCAACTCTATGCCTTGACACAGAAATAAAAGCCTTTTACAGACAATCAATTTGTATTCACTCTGGATTTGAAAATTATTTCCATTCACTGACAGCTCTGGAATCTGTGTACTTGTAAATGCAAGTTGTGCAGATGTCAGAAGAAGCTGCCAAGAGTCTGGAGAAGCAGCAGAAGCTCGTGTTGTCTGGTTTGATCAGGAAGGGGTTGACAGTCAGACAGTGAAAAGATCCATTTTGTGCGACAAGAAATATTTCCATATTTAGAGCATCAATATATGTGATCCTTATTCTTTTAGAAACTTGAATGCAAATGTGCCCATGAGGATTTGTCTGCATATTTAGAATGGAAAAAGACACTGTGGCCTCGAAGATCAGCAAAGACAATGTCAAGCGAGCTGAAATAATAAACACATTGATGCTGGAGTTACTGCGTTTGTTCTTCGTTCATATTCCACTTGATATAAATACAGTAACTGGGGAAAGTAGGAAAGTTTTTGGAAAGTATTTTAGATAGAGGGAAGACATTGTTTCATTTCAGCTCCAGGGATAGACATTAGTTTTGTACTTGGTTCAGTTCAAATACACAAGTATGGGAAATACTTGCCAATAAATAATTTATTGCCTATTTGTTAAATAGTTAAGTGTAAAAACAAATATGTTACTTAAGATACTTATTACCTAGTCTTTTTATGTAGTCTTACATTGGAGACATTACTGATGTGGAAATGTTACAAGAACGTTTAATTTCAGTAGCTGTTTATTTTCTAAATTTTGTGATCTTGTAGCTTTAGGTATTTTTTTAGTTCTTACGTGCAAATAGAGCTACCTATAAAACATGTGAACTTAAACCCCAACTTGTTTGTTTTTTACTCTCAGTGAAATTTAAATTACTACCTGGCTTACTACCTGATGTAAGTTAGCCTTGCACAGCAATTCTCATTAAACAGTAAGGGAAAGCCATTGGTATAATGGTATAGAGGGAATAGCCACTGGCATGCAAATATCTGAGGACACCTGTGTATTGTAAAGATTTTCATAGCTGGTATCACACAGTGTTCGTTCTGTGAGCTCTGCTACTGAACCTGTCCCTAGAAGAAGGCAAGAGGAGACTGAGGCAGGTGAAGGCTGGAAGCAGGTCCCTCCTGGCACCAAACAAAAGCCTCCTCCTACACCTGAACGTTTGCAGTTACTGAGCAGGTTCACTGCCCTCAAAGTTGAGGAAGAGCTGGCTGCGCTTTCATGGAGTGTATCTGAACCACAAAGGAGCAGCAGGAGAAAGCTGATAGCAGTGAATGACTCCCTGTTTCAGGGCACAGAGGCCCTTGACCTGACCTGTTGACTAGAAAAGTTTGCTGCTTTCCAAGGCCTTTGAGTCTGGGTTGTTATGTAGTGACTGATGAAGCTTAACACAAAAATCTTCTTTCAGTAAAAGTGTTATGGTTGTTTTTGCAAAGTTTAACTAATAACAGCTTATTTTTCATGCATTTTGACACAAACTTCCTTTCCTTGTGTCCTAGGTCCTTGCAGTTTGTACTATTGAGTCATAATTACTTTTTAACTAGGCTTTACTGTATTTTAGAGCAAGCTTAGTTATACATATTGGCAGTTTGAGGATGGCTGAGCCCTGATGAAAACTAGAGTGACATAAATTTTTCCCACATCTCACAGATAACTTATGATATTATTGATCACAGGCTTATACTGTACTATTAATATCATTCCTTTTTTCAGGTATTTCTATATTTTAAATTAATGCTTTTCCTTAATATGCCTGAATTCCAATTTCAGTCTCCAGAAAATGTTTAAAAGTGTTGAGACATACATTCCTTGTGCATAAACTAGAATGAAAAGGTTATGGTGGGCTGGAGAAGAATATATGGGTATTTAGTTTTAAGACTTCTATGGTTTTATATCAACAGTGTATTCTTACAAAAGTTTCACTGTACAGCTATATATATAGGTATATATATATTTGAATATATATAATATATATAGAATTACACTGATTGTAACACTGCTTTTATAACACTGTTGTAAAGATTGACTACATAATATGTAGGATTTTTAAACAAAGGAATGTATGATATGATCATTTAATTGCTTTCTTTAGTATTTTGTGGATATGTGTGCTTACTAAGTGAAGGAAATAAACATTCATATTTAATTTTTTAAATTAAAATATGTGTAAAACTGATGCTAGATAATACATGTAACATTAATAATACAACTTTACAGAAGAATAAACATTTTAGTATGAAAACACTCCTGTACCCTGTTTAATATCCAAATGGGGATTAATGAGAAGTTCCAGATTTTCCCTGCAGTGATTAGGTGTAATGACCCACTTACTTTAAACAGATCTTCATTTAGCTCTTGACCATATCATATAAAAAGAAATAAGGATTTAATTTATACTGGCTATAAATATATTTATATTTATACTGGCTTTCAGTCATAAAAGCAAAAAATG
>VWZD01004422.1:0-20360 GCA_013396695.1 Sakesphorus luctuosus
TACCTTTAAACCAGCACACTGTTCCAACAAGTGTTATAGAGCAATGCAAGGTGCTCAGGGCTGTTCTTAGAGTTCTCACAACCTCTGAACAGATAGCATTCCAGCTCTTTCAATGTAGTTAATCCCTAGTGTTTTACCTAGCTCTCCACTGGGCCCCATCTGATGCATTGGTGGCCCTGAAGCATTAGTTTGCTTTCAGCTTTTCTGTTTCAGAATCCTACAAATAGTATTGGGTTGTGCAACTGGAATGGGAATGGATAGGTATCATAAGGACTACTGGGTACATGGGACCACAAGGCATGCAGAGATTGTGGAGTCTTATTGCTCTTACCTGTAGGAGAAGGTAACTGGATTAAACTATCCCTATCACTGCCTCCGGTGTCATCTGTGGGAGGGCTGATTAATTTGCTCCACAAAATATCCTAGGAATGAATGAGCATAAGGGAGTATGAATGATCAAGTGATTTGAAACCAGGGAGGATCAGAAGAGACCTGTGAAATAATGCAAGCATTCCCATACTTATATGAGTGTGAGACAGTTCATTAAATATCAGACCAATATTTTGTTGTGTTCTGTCTCAGACAGATGATTTGTTTTGGTGATCTGGTTATTACTGTATTATGAGTTCTTGTCAGTCAGGGCCTGGTTCACTCTCAAGTAAAACCAGTATAAAACAGTTTATTAAGAATCAGAATTTCACTTCTTTTAGAAGACACTGGGGACTATGTGATAGATTTATACTTTCCTTTATTATTTTTCTCTGTACAAGTAAGTTTTATTACAGAACAGTCAGTAGCAACAGTATAGAGATTAGTCACAGTGTTTTTTTCCCTTGATAGCAAATGAACATGGGCATCAGAAATGCCAGGTTTGATTTCACCCACCTGCTTGTTAATCAAGTGATTAGATGTGACAGTACTGACTACTTTTCACTTCCTGAGTCTCATTTTCAGAAATGGCACAGGCATTTGAGAGTCAAAATCTTATCAAAAGTTAGTGGTAACCACTGGCACCAAGCCAAAATAACAGAAAATAGTGTAAGGAAACTTGATTTCCACTAAAAAAAAAAAGGCCTGTTATGCACAGTCCTGTGCCCTGGAGTAGGTGAATAAATATAGATTTGGGTTAGATGAATTACTGACAAGGGAGAGAAGAAAAACCTGAAATGAGTTATGGTGGATGATTTCATCTGTTATTATCTCACAGCATAGTGCCAACTACTAGTGTTAATGAAGAAAAGCTTTTTCAGAAGTGTTGTCACTCATCAAATATTAAAATTAAGTGCCTTAATTTTCCTGAATTAACTTACCTTTTGGGGTTCAGGAAGGCTTTGTAAATTTTCAAAAACAGTGAAAAGTGTATGTATTAGAAGTGCAGCTTTTTCTGTAAACAAAATCTCATTTAAGGGATGTTAGGCCTTTTTAGGGTTAGAATGCAATGCTACAGATTGTATTGGGCAGATATGAGGTCCCTTCCTGCAAATCTGTTTCATTTTTTAACTCCACAAAATTATAGATACAGAAGAAAATCACTATAATCTGTTTCTTGTTCATCTTCAGAGGGAAAGAATACCACAGCTGAGAGGGACAACATTTGTTGTCTGTCAAAACCAAATTTTGGATTAGGGGAGAAGGTTCAGGACAGAGTAAGAAAGTGATACATGAAATAAATTCTCCACAATTTGTCATTGGACTTTTCTACAGGATGTTTATGTGTCTTTTTTATTTACAGAGCACAATAACTTTTTCAGTGTTTTCAGAATTTTTTTAAACACAGGTTAGTTGTGGAGATAAGTAACACCTTTTGTCCCTGAAACTTTTAATACTCATTTTATTTCCTGCTTTCTGGAGGATAATTCAAAAAGCAATTTAAAGCACAGAGAAAGTTGGAAAAGTGTGAATCTCCAGCATTCTCCTCTGCACACTGCAGCAATAAAACTTCTTACACATAAAAATCTAGTATTAAATGATTTATAGTACTAATGATTTTTTTTCAAATTACATTTAGGAGTCTTTGCAGCATTTTATAGATAATACTGCAAAGGATGACTCTTCTTCTTGCTCATACTTGTATTTGCTTTTGTTTCTCATCAATGTGGTGTCATGATCTTAGTGTGGTGTGAACAAAGTGCGTGTGTTTTAAAAGCCTTTTCCTGTGGTTAGGTGTTGAGGGGGTGACTTTTTGGGGGGAAATGCACACAAGAAAGCAAAAAAAGTTAATTAATGTCTGGGAGGGTTTTGAAGTGGAAGAGCACATATGAAGAATTCTGCTAATAACAATTTTTCCTGTGATTTCATCTTAGTTGCTAGATAATACCTGGACCTACCTATTGCAGTCATGGGTCAGCAGTCTGAAAGTACTGAAGGCCTGTGCTTCCATGTATGAACTTCCAAATAGTGACAGGTAAACAGAGCTTTAAACTCACAGATGTGCATCCCTTGCAGTCCTGTCTGACTTCAGCATCATGGATATAGGTGTCAAAATTTGGAAATATTCCTTTTCTTACTTGTGAAATAAATAAACTTCAGTTTGTCCATATGTTACTTCAGAACTAGGCAATGGCTTACTTGTCAACAAATCAAAGAAATCAAACTTTTTTTCCCTTTTGGTTGCCAAATTTGTGTTTCTTGTTTGTTTTGGCTTGGCAGCTGTGGGACACTGAGACCAGAAATATGTTGAGAAATATATTTGAACATGTCTCTGTAACTGGAGCTCTGAGAAGAAATTATATTCTGAGCAGGTGAGTAGTATAGTATACTGCTAGGAAGAGTCTTGCTGCTTTTACTAAGACAAATGTCCCATTCATTTTAGCTGTTTTTCTTGGCTTTGCTCAAATATGATTTTCCTGTCCCTCTATTTATTATCTGTCTCAAAAGTCATATGCAGATTATACTGTAAGAGAGAAAAAGCAGTCAGAGGGGAATTAACCTGCCTTTTTAGTCCCTGTTTCTTACTCTCCTTCCAGAAAACTGTCACCACTTGCAGAATTTCACTAGGATTTGAAGACTGTAATTCTGGGTTAGTGCAAAGCCTGGAATTATGTCTCCAGTCGGCCTGAACTCCAAAAATCATAGCCTTCTTAATGCTGGGGAGACAGCATGTGCTTTAAGTGGCCCCTCCACTGGTATCAAGACTGAACCTGCCTCTTGAGATGCACAACAAAACAGAACTGTTAAGAATTGCATAGCTGTCTAGCTGGGTAGCTGCAAGGAAAGGCCAGCTCACTGCTATCCACAACACAGGGGGGAATGAAGTGGTTGACCTTTGCTTTGTCGAGAGTGTGTTTTAGAGTAGTGGGTGAATGTTCCATCTTTAAGTATATATATATATCTGTGTGTATATACATACACCAAACTACATCTGTATCTATATCTATCTATATACTCATCTATATGTATATATACATACATGTATACCTATATATAGATATTATATGTATCTCACTTAAGAAAGATAAAATGTACTCTCTTGTGGTTTTTTTCATCCCACTTTCTGTTTCAGATCTTTGACTCACACTTGACGAGGCTGAGAGTAGACATTTATGGTGGATGCTTTGCAAATTTAAAATCATATGATGGTCTTCTGTTTTAATTAAATGGAAAAATTACATCAAGGGTGGGCTGATTTTACTGTTAAACTCAAAATGAAACTAGTAGCTCTGGATAGGAACACTAGTGGTAGTTTTATTTTGATTTCACAAGATGCTCTGGCTTTTGATTTTATTAGGCCTGCATGGTGGAGCGAGGTACAAGGATACCACCTGAACAGCCAGATAATAAAATGCTGTTGCAAGTACACTTGGGTGTGTTAAGTTACAAGGCTGCAGCTGTAACATCTTACCAATGCTAAGTGACATAACCATGTTACAGTAAAAATTAGTTTGGGTTTGCATTTCACCTTTGCCAGAGGACTGAAAACAACAGAAATTTGCAGACCTCTCAGGCTAGAAAATGATGATGAAATTTGGTGTGAGCTTGTGAAATACAGTTGTGCTTATCAGATTAGGCTGGGATACCATTTTTTTTCTGTTTGAAACTAACCAGTTCACTATAACATTAGGGTAGAGCTAAAATCACTGCATAAATAAGAAAAAACCTTGGAGTTAATACTTATTGTAGCCAAAATAAGAGCAGCATTCTCTCAGCAAATTTCACTGTGGAAGTCTCAATTGTAATCCTAAAATATCAATTGACTTTGGGATTAAATAGTAATTCTTGTGACTAAAAATAGTCCAACAACATATCATCATGAAACTGTAAATAAATTTCAGTACCATAAACTAATCTATCACAACATTTTATTGTCTTCTCTTTGTATTTAGCAAAACAGATGCCATCTTCTCTGTCAAAAGGGAACAGTTCTGATTTCTTTTTATGCCATATGGAAAAAATGGTCTTTCAGACAAGATTCTCAGGAGCCCACTTCCTTCCTGGTCATATTATATAATTACTGGGAACTTTATTGTGGCCACCACTGGCAATTCACTTCTGTTTCTCTTGATGCGATATTTTGGCCCAGTCTGGATGCCACACATCTAGGAGCTAAGCTGTAACCATAGTTGTGCTTTCAGGAAAGATATTCCCTCCTTCCTTTAGTATACTGATGATACCGGTTTTAGAACCATGCATCCATGTCTCAGTGGACAAGTAGTGCAACAGTGTCAAGCCATGCAGATTTTTTGTAAGCCTAGGAGTGATAGGGAGGAGACAAGGGAAGGGACAGAACCAAAGAACACATTATTGCTTGCTAGTAAGCCCTCTTCCAATGCAAGGCAATTTTACACTGCCTTTTTGCTGAGTGTGGAATGGCATCTGACCTTGGCAAAAAGCATCTTGCAAAAATATTTCCATGAAGGACAGGAATATAGTTTAATGGCTTGACAGTTGAACAGGGTGCAGATTAGTGGCATACAGTGATGTGTCCTCCTGGAAATAAAACTGTGAGGGAGAACAGGAATTCTTCCTGGCTTGAAAGGAGCAGCTACTTGGGTCCTTTTGGTTGTCAGCCTCCTCTACAGTCAGGGTGTGCTTCTCATAGTTGGCTGCTGTTTCCTTTTACTGAAATACTGTTGTTCCGGAGACTCATTTCACTCTGATGTGGTTTGCTGCTGAAACCACTGAAGAAACATCAGATATGATGATAAACCCACACTATCTTTTCTTGCCTACAGTGGTTCATGACTAGGATCTATTCATCACTGACATTCAGGTTGCTCAACCCTGTGTTGGGACTTTCTGCCAAAACAAACAAAGCATTTGCAGCCTGAAATGGTCACTAACCAACCAGTTGCTGGCATGTGGGTCCAGTGGTGGTATACTGAATGTCTGGCCTAGTGACACTGGTGTGAAGCTGTAGTCACAGCCATGGAAAACCATAACTCATTCCTTAGCAGTTAAGGTATATGAAGAAGGAATGTCTGTTTTTCTTTACTGGTTCTCATGAAAGCAAATTGTTGATGTGGAGAGTTACAAAATTTTTCAAATTATCTCACTCACATCTATTAGTTTCTTCTATCTGTGATGTAATTAATTTTCAAACCAGTTCTCTTCATAGATAAGTTTGCAAGGGTTTTGATTAAGAAATTTTACTGGATTAGTAGACCTTTGTAAATACAATGCCAAACAGAAATAACTTTTATCATGTTTTTCTTTATCTATTTGCCTTGCAAAGAAAAGCTTGGTGGTGCAATATTCACAAGTTTGTAAACAAAATATTTCAATTTTGGGACCTTTGGAAAATTCTTTCAGTTACAATTAATTTAATATACGAGGTTTCTTTTGCCCTCCTGCCCATATTTTCATGTCATTGTTGGTGGCAAACAATCTGAAGAAGAAAACTCCAAATGAAACAATGTAGGATTCTTTATATTTATCGAGTCCCAGTCTCTGTGGGAAATAGGTCAGTTATTAGCAATAAGGGCCAGGGCAGTCCAGCATCTATGAGCCATTTATCCTCCCAAAAGAGTCTGAGGCTGGCCTAAAGTGCTGTGGTCAAGGGGTCAGAAAATTTTATTGTAAGAGGTGGAATTCAGTTCTGAGAATCCTTTTTTCAAGTAGATTCTGGGCTTTAGACATATCCTGGAAATAGCCCAGAAAAAACAGGTCTCTTGTTAGTACTGTAAGCCACTGTGCTTAGACTTCTGTGATGGCTTGGCTGAGGCATTAAGACTTTATCCTGCTGGGTTCTTCAGGTAGTGAGGTGTGAGTCTGTGGCCTTTGAAAGGTAGGGAGAGAAGGTGGAGTTTTACAAGGGTATGAGGGACAGTGTAGGCTACTGTGAAGCAATAGTGAGGGAAGCATCATTTGAAGTTTTGGGATCCTATACTGCACTGTGTGTACATTCTGGATGCTTTATGTGGTTAATTTTTCCAACTAGGTTTTTAAGATAAAACTGTTTTGTTCTTCCAGCTAGCCTCCTAGTCTGTTCTGGCATCTGTTTTCTTTTTATTTTTTTAGGCTATGAACTGATGTCCTTGGCAGTCCAAAGTCCTTGCTACAGGAGGCGGAATGAAAGATGGGATTTTGAGTGTCTGTGAAATAAACTGTGAGAAAATCATCCAGTGTGTGGCTATGGAGTCTCAGGTGAAATGATGACATGTCTGCATACTTAGGCTATGCTCTTTTTGTGTAGCTGTGCTCATTTGGCAAACTCTGACTGACTTTGAGGGTGGCTCTGCAGTCAGAGGAACAGCAGGATTTTCTCTAGATGTGCAATCATGCTACATTCAGCACTGCAGTGTGTGACTGGTTTCAGAGGCTGTTTCTCATTCACTACTTCTGTCTCCACATAGAAGTGATTGAAGAGGAGATGGTCTTGAAGCCAGATACATCTCATCATATTTCCTTATTGGCAATAATAGTTTTGGCCAAAGCTTTTCATGTGTAGAGAATGTTGAAGGGGAGAAAAAAATTCCCAGAGCACTGTGTTGATGAGAGGTGTAAGAGTCAGAGGGCAAACATCTGTCTCTGCAGTTTAAATATTAGGAGAGAGAGGGACAGGCTCGCAGCTATAGAAAGCAGCATAACAGTTATTGGAGCCATTGGAACTTAGCTGAGGATTGTAAGGCCTTTGGTTTTAACTGATAGGTTGTTACTATGTTAAATAGGACAACAAGGCAACTGTACTTTGAAGAACTGTAGGGAATTGAATGATCCTTCTAAATAAGTAAATAAATCTGATTATTTTTCAGTAGCTTGTTAAACATTGTAGTTCAAGTCTCTGAATGGTGTGTGCTAAGCCCTTCCGAAAACTAAAGCAGCATTTTAAATTGCAATAGATTTGTTCCTTGCTATGGTACACAAAATCAGTGAACTAATTACAGGACAAGAGTTCCTGGAAATCAGATGAAAATATGGAAGTATCCCATGCTTTTCAGTTCCTCATAATCCTATGGCAAGTATTTCGGTTAATGGTTTTACCTGTTTCACTTGTCTATCTGTCTAATCAGTGTGGTTTGACAAGTGCATACCTCATGCATTTATGTGAAAAAAGGTAAATACAGTCACCTTCACATCCTCCCTCTGCCAACGCACATGTGTTCATGTGCACAGTTGTGATTAGGGGGATTGTAAAGGTTGATTTATTAAGGTATGAGGCTGGTGAAAGGACTTGAGCACAAGTCCTATGAGGAAAGGTTGAGGGAGCTGGGGTTGTTTAGCCTGGAGAAGAGGAGGCTCAGGGGAGACCTTATCACTCTCTACAACTACCTGAAAGGATGTTGCAACCAGGTGGGGATTGGTCTCTTCTCTCAGGCAACCAACAGTAGGACAAGAGGGCATGGGCTAAGCTCTGTCAGGGGAGATTTAGGTTGGATATCAGGAAGTTCTTTAGAGAGAGAGTGGTCAGGCATTGGAATGGCCTGCCCAGAGAGGTGGGGGATTCTCCATCCCTGGAGGTTTTTAAGGTGACACTGGACGGGACACTGAGTGCCACGATCTAGTAATCAAAGTGGCATTGGATTAAGGTTTGACTTGATGATCTCGGAGGTCTCTTCCAACCCAACTGATTCTATGATTCTATGGTTCTATAATAATACAAGTTGCTTCTGTGAAATTCCTGGGTTTTCATGATGCTATTCTTTTCTATAGTTTCTAAGGCTGTGCTAGGTTCAGGATGTGCATTTCCACTTCTTCCTAAGGCTTATTAGGCCTGGATTGAATATGCTAGTGTCAGATGTCTTCCAGTATATTCTAGGCCGATGACCTTCTACATAATGTAAACTAGATGTGACTGCTTTTGCACCTCATCATGCAAGAATACTGAACCTGCTTACAAATGACATTCAAAACAAACCTCCTTGTTATTTAGAGCTGCCTGGATTTTAAGGAGTGATTTTGGCTATGAAGCAGTGAAATGCAAAGTGTTTCCCTTGTAACCTGCTGACTGCTAGAGAAGTGGAGTTTCCTTGCAGCTCTGTATTGGTACATGGTGTTGTAGGGCTACAATACACATAGAAGTTGTTCCTTGCTTGTGGTGCTATTCATGAACAAGACGACCAGCTCATTGCTGCATAGACACATTTTTGCTTATGAAGACTCTTAATAACTTACTATAAGCAATTGAAAGTTGGAAGAAATTGTGGATGTATCAAAATACACTCAGAAATAATACTGTGTTGGATAATTGTTAGATGGTTCTAAGTCAGCCTCAGATACCCTTCACCACATAAGTTTTACATCCAAAGAATTGATCAGGTAAATTGTAACTGAATGTCATTGTTTAATGCTCCTGCAAATGCTGAAGACCCCAGCAAACAATGAAGATCCAACAGCACCTGTTGCTTACTTTAGTAATTAACATTGATCAGCATGGTCAGAAAGCAATGACAACTGAAAGATTTTTATAGCACTCAGCCCACTTTTGAGATACTTCTGATAGAACTGTTACAGTAATTTACTAGGAAAAAATAGAATAATTTTGGTTGCAAGTGCCCTCCCCTCAGAAAATTGTTGTAGATCAATGAAAACATATGGGTAAGCAAAATATGTAATTGCTTGAAAAACACTAGACCTGAATGTGATCTTGAAACAATTAAATAAACAGAGACAACTCCACTTAAAAACCTTTTTGACTTAGACTATTAATCAAATTTCAGCCAGTGTTGTGGATAGCTTTGGATGCCTCCAAAGACTACATCTGAAGATATTCCTTCAGGCACATAAGGACAGAGTATTAAAATTCACTGAGTTATAAACCCACGGTCCTAAATATTGACAAAGATTGCATACATTTTAATAACTTGAGCAGGTACAAAGTCTGAAAATTAGTCTCTGGTGAAATAATTTAGTGGTAGTGTTGAAATTCAACTCACAAACTTTAGGAGGAACATATGATACTCAGTCCCAGGACAGCAGGTATTTGCTATGGTTACAGTGTCTCCAAAGAGCCATTGTAGCAGCTTCATAAAGTTGGGGATTCTGTCCATTTGAAACAGTCCTGCAGGCCTTCATCAGGTGCCTCTACGGTAAGTATCACAGTTTCAGAGGGCTTTACTGTTCCTCACATGTTTATCCTCATAGTATTTTGAGCTAGAGAAATGCTATCCTCTTGTGTTCATGGAGAACTCAGGCAGAGGTGATGGGAGGATATAGGTCACCCACATTCATTTAAGTTGGTCACACACGACTTCTTATCTTCACACTTTTAGTATGGGGTTCATCTGTTCTGTTTTAGAAACTGTGACTCAGAAAACTTTTTTCCCCTGAGGTGACTACCTTAGCTATATGATTGTCAGTAACTTACCCAGTCAGAGAAGCCAATGGTCAGTAACTTCAATGAAAAGCGGTTCAATTTTCTCATGCCACTCTGTGACTAAAACCCTCATGAATTTGCTTATCACTGGTGTAGTGTTAAATGGGATAGGTCGTCTGTGGTAGAGCAGTGAATACAGCTCTCGACAGTCTGTTTAATACCAGACTGTTTCTTATTTCTGTTCAAATTCAGTTGCTTCTCCTGAGGGAGGTCCTTGTATAACCAGGGTAATGAGTTTTGTAAGTTCTTTGTGCTGCTAAACTGGAGTAACTTCTTGCCTTCAGTATCCAGCTCCTAAGGTTTACTGCAACTGCAGACGAACTCAAGACACAGTTCTTACAATAACCAACAAAGGGACCGTATCCCCAGCAAGCATTCCACACTCAGTGTGGAGGTGAACTAGAAAAAAGTTGAGCCAACCTATAAAAGGTCGGTTAGGGGAGGTGCTTGGAACTGGGTGGAAACTTAAAAGGGATTGGGTGAAAGGTGTGTTGGCAACCATTAAATGCCCAATAAGAACAGAGTTCTGGAAATAGGAAGCAAATATGAGGGGAGGGCTTTGGTTGAAGGGAGGGGCAAAGTTGTTGACTGACAACTTGACTAGCCAATGGGGAAACACTCATCAAGTGACAACAGAATTGACCCATAGGGACTCAGGGATTGGGGCAGGATGGATGGAAGGCCCGGGCACATTTCCTATGGCTGTGCGGGAGAGGCCACCCCTGTTCAGACCCGCCAGCGGGTCCTGGACCCTGTTGCGCGGCAGCAAGACCGGCAGCAGCGGCTGCGTTGGCAGCGCAGGCAGGGACTCTGCCCGGGCGGGCTGACCCGGCCTGGGAGATTCACTAGGGAGAAACTGCAGGGGGAACACATGGTGGGGGGATGAACATGGGGTGTGGAAACTGCGGGGATACAGAACTTTTCTGAACTGAAAACTCTACAGAGAAAAATGCATTAATTTTAAACTCCCAACGAGTCTCTCATGCATGAGGCTTGTAGAACTCAGGGTGCCTTTCAGCGCTGTCTTTCCCTGGGGTCTGTTTCACAGCATATTCCCACACAATTCCACTAAAGGATTTAGTGGGATCACTGTTAAAAGATCTGTTTGACAGTAATAACTGACGAGCTGGAGGCACTATCTCATTATTGCTGGATCAGCTGCAAACTGTCTGCAAGGCTTGTGCAGTCAGATGGGAAAGCTCAGAAGTGAGAGAGATGAACAAACATAGATGAGAGGGATGTTATAAATGTGTGGAGAATCAAGAATTCAGTTTCAGTGTGTTCCTTTGACAGAAATGTCTCCTCAATGTGGTGCAGTCCACTCAGTTAAAGCCTGGTCCCTAATAAGAATATAATGCCTTCAGCTCTTTATTAGTATCAAAATATTCAATATAAAATGGTAACTTGCCACATCCTATGCAGGATGTTTTTGTGCTATAGTAGCAGTGTAACGAGCCATAATGTGGGTGAGGGTGGTAGAAATGACTGGCATAATCAGTGTAGAATTCTCATGCATCTTTGGTTTTCTTTTGTATATACTTTTTTACAGATCACAAAAGGAGAGTTTTCCATATAGCCCTTTGCCCAGATCAGAGAAGCTCATTTCTGTTATAACAGATGGGATGGCTTGTCTGTGAAAATGCCTTGAATTTGTGGAGAGCAAGCATAGCAGCAAGGCTTTTAAACAATGGTTATTTGAGCTCATTCTTATGATTTCTCTTCCTTGAAAGGCAGTGATTAATGTGTTTAGCTTATTCAATAATTCAAAATATGTGTCTTCCTTCCAATGGAAACTTGGCAAAAGATAGTAAAATTTATTTAAGAGAATGTAATTTTCCTTGTGAGTCTGTCATGTGAAATGTTAGTAGTTTGTCTTACCCTAGGGGGAGAATATTCTAACTCTGAAGAACAATGACACATATATTTTTGTTAAATTAGCAAATATGGATGGAATCCACCAGCAAGTGCCAGCAGAAAGTCTTAGATCCTGCTTCTAGCTTTGATTCTTGTAATAAATTTTATGTTATCTTAGCATCCCCATTGGGAACCACATCCTAATCAATGTAAATTGCCTTGAATACTTCAAAGACCAGGATCAGCAGAGTCTGGTCCAAGGGTCTGTATTTTATGTGTCACATTGATCATGGTACAGAATCTGCCTAATATTTCTAGAGATACAGGTTAAATATGTAACTGTAACTAAAAGTAAATGATTTATTGGGAATTCTTTACTGTTTACATAGTTGTAATGATAACTAGCTTAATTAGGAAACTGTCTTTATTGGATTTTTAATTGTTTCCTTAAACCCAACTACTATGTTTGACAATGATTAAAAACATAAAAAATTACACAACAGTTCTATTTTTACACATAATTATGTAATCAACTAGTTAAGAAGCCACATGCAAGTAGTTAAAGAAGTGTGCTGGGTCAAATAGAGCTATTAGTTAATTCCTTAAGTTCAGTTCTGGTGTCAGCAAACTGTGCTGTTGTCACCTTCTTTGACTTTTATTTAATACTCCCAAGGACCAAATCTCTTGCACTTTAACAGGCATTTGCCTGTGTAAGACTTGTACACTGCCAACAGGTAAGTAAGGATATCATTACTGGTCCCCAGAAGCAATTCAGATGAAACTCAGTGGTGCTATTCAGAGTGTTCTGTCCACAGACATCCTCAGAGGTTTGCTTTCACTATGAGGAATATTGAGAGGCAAGGGGTAAGGGTTCACTCTTGCATTTGTAAATTAAAAGCCCTATGAACTCAGAAACTCACATTGTTTCGATTTCTTTTTTTTTTCTTTTTTTGTTTTTATTCCCCTGAAAATTTGTTTAGAATATTTCCTGTAGCTGGGGAGGAATAGGATATTAAGGGAGTAGAGCAGTGTCAGTCCATGGAAAATTACAGTGTGGTCAAATGCATGAAAAGAGATAGACAGAAATTATCTCTGGCAATGAACGTGAAACTCTCATATCCTTAGTTCTCATAATTTTTCAAACCTCATCTTCTACTGCTCATAAACCACGTGGTTGTTAACTTCACCTCTGTAAGACTGAGACCACTCAACTGTTTAACCTACTAATAAACTACTGGGTTCTGATGTTATCTCATGAGGTCTTCAAAACAGGTTAGAAAATGGTAACTTTGATTACCAATTGAAAAATTACTGCCAAGAAGCTGTCATCTAAACATGGAAAGTAACTTACACTGTGCCTATCTTCTAATATGAGGCTGTTTCTTGCTGGATATTTTATCAAACATTTCACATCAAAGTAGGATTTTGAACAATTCAAAAGTTTTAGAACTGTTAAAAACCTTTTTTCACTTTCAAATGTGAAAAAATAGTGGGATTAATCTCTTTTTTTTTTATTATTATTCTGCTAGAAATCCTCTCTTTTTTTGGCAGCACTTAAAGGATATTGGTTTGTCCAGTATAGGAAGAACTATATAAATCAGAATGGGAGGATATGGTAAGGAAGGATCTGAGCAATACTGAAACTATGCATATTTTGTTGTATGCGCAAGTATTAAGAAGAAAGTACATTTCTTTCAGTCTAAGAACTGCTCATATTTTAGTTAGTTATTGCTCATTGTTGATTAGTCAAGCTGTATTGCCTCAAATGTATTTTAATATGATACCTAAAAGTGGGAGAAGTCATTGATTTCAGTAGAATGAATCAATGGCCCATAAATATGAGAGAACCTTGTTTGTGTCACCTATAGGTACACTGCGTGACCATGTCTGAGAAGGCACTGAAGTGTGCATTTAAATTCCAGATGGCAACTAACCTGGAGTGAAATTAAACATATACCAAAGTGCTTTTTTTCTGAATGTGCAGATTGTGCAGTTGCTGTTCTTGCATAGCTGTCTCATTCTGCCAGTGCATAACGTCTTAACATATGAAGCTTTGGCCAGAATGTGAAATCCTGAATTTCTGCCTTACTTTAACGTCATTGTCTGTTACATGCCTGGTGTATTGTTCAGGTCCAGGCAGACACAGGACTCAGAACCCATTTCTAAGTGATCATCTTATTCTGCCTCTGAGGTGTATGTGCACTGATGGCTGGGCCTCCAGGGGTGGCTCAGGGGCTTAAGGAAAATTTAAGTTGCCTAAACTCATGTCTTCATCCCTACAGACCTGTCCAAGGTGGAGCACTTTGCAACACATGAAATCCAAAACTTCAGGTCAAAAATAATTTTACAAGAGGAAACACTTTATTGCTTGTACAGTGCATCTGTCTTCCCAGGTGTATCAATATGAGAAAGTAATTGTCTGAAATGTAATGAAATGGATTAAACAAATCCAGTCTGAGGAACCCATTTATTTCCACACTTCAGAGCACTAGTCTAGTGGGCAGTCTCTGTTTCTGACACCATGTGGTCAGACTTGGTGCTACCTACAGAGATGTTGCATTTGTTTATGTAATGCAGTTTATACCTGTTCATTTCCTCCAACTATCTCATAAAGCCACAGTGAGAAGAAATGCTACATTCTAGATGTCAAATTGACATTAAATTATCATAACATTTTTCTTAGCTAGTATGATTCCATTCCATATTGGTGGAACTGTATGGTGAATGGGTTCACACCTCTATATCAGAGAGACTCCCCATCCAGATGAAAATTCAGTGCTCTCTAACTCTTGCTTCTGCTCTTTTCCCACGGGTTTACACTACTAGCAGTAGTGACAGAGGCTGGAAGACCTTTTTTCATCTTGTAAATCTGATTCCACTGCCTCAATTTCCACAAATCATGAAATAACATTACCGTAAAACCAAAATTTTTAAAAATTATTTTAGGGTAGAGTCTAAACTTCAAGTTAGAAGAGGAAGGCCGCACATTTTTCTCTTGCCTATTTCTTCATGCATTGTAAATTTCTTTTCAGTCAGGTCATCTCCTTCCCAGTCTTTAGGGTTCTGCAATACTTGGGTCAGAACTACTGTCTGGAAAACAGAGAAGTACTGAATGACAGCCTTTGAGTGGGATTTTTGACTGACAAGGATTCTCTCTGTGACTTTTATGGAAGAGGAAAAACAGATCAAAGAGGAAGCAGTAAGACAAAAAATGCAACATCAGGATGGAAGAAAGACACTGAAAAATGAGTAAAGAAATGAAGTAAGGCTAATGTATGGGAAAGGTGAAATAGCCCTAGAGCTGGGCTACAGATTTTTCACTAGATAAGTAGGGATATTTTTGTTTTCTGAAGTTTTTTTAAATCAGTTTTTGCCTAAGTAAGAGTTTGGTAGTTTCCAAGAACAGAAGAAGTCTAGTCTTATTTCCTATGTGCTTAAAGACAGAATCAAGTCACCATTTTGGGTGTTGGTACGAGTCAGTGGGGCAATTCTCTCAGTTTCACTGATGCAATCTTACTTTGCTGGTAATTCTTCTCTCTGCTCCTGCTTTGCTTTTGTGTTCATGTGTGCCTCTGACTGTGTTTGTGTACTTCTATGTGTTTTCAACCAAAGAGTTAAAAAAACCATCTTAGGAATAAGAACAGGGACATGAAAAGTTCTGACTGTGTAATGCTTGTAACAAATGGAAAACAAAGATGATGTTCATCATCAAAACTTTCAGTAAAGAACCCTGTAGTTTTGGTCCTCTCCTTATCACCCTTCATTATTCCTCTGAAAAAACTACTGCTTCTTCTGAACAAGGTCGGGTTGAGGCAGTTGTATGAAAAGCTTTTAGTTTTTATTTTCTCATGTTGTGTTTGTAAGTGGTGCTTAATTGCTCATAATGATCAGAGCAATAATTTTAAAATTAAAATCGATGCAAAATTTCTCCACCCTTTGGATGTCCCCTGCTTTTTCTTACGTAATGCCTACTTCCTAGTAAAAACTTCCCAAAGCAGCACAAAAAAATCCCAAGCCCTTTTTAAGGTGTTAATGATGCTGAAAATGCCCCAAACTGTTAATACAGAAAGAGGCAGAAACATTTTTCAGAGTAGGAATGTATGCTGCTTGACAAGGGCTTGTTGAAGCACTTAGAAAATTTCATTGCATATCTGCAACAGCGGTAGTCGCACCATAAATTAAGGGGTTTTTTGTATTATGAACAGTACTTCATCATACTGCTACTCCTGCTGTGACACTTCTTGTCATTTCTTTGGAGTATGGGTTTTCAGTTGATTTTTTTAACTTGATGTTTCTGGTTTTGGTGTACAAATTATTATACAGATAGCACACAGGCTATCTGTACTGCAACACACAGAGCTTTTCCATATAATATGACAGCTAGAATCAGTAGATTTTTATTGCCATTTCTTTATTAAATGCAAAGTACATAAAGGTTTAAAATGTAGACGTTTCAAAGACAGTTATGAAATGTACACTTCCTGTGTACATTCACACAATTAAATGCAGTTGCTGCAACTTAATTTTCTGAGGCTTATCAGTCCCCTATACCTGTAAAATCAGAGAAACTACCAAGTTTTTCAGATGTCTGGAGTTGTACCTTCGATCTCACTAAATCCTAGGGTTATTGCAAAAGAGTGCAGTATATACTCAGCAAGCAATTAGAAGGATTAGATTCTTGATCAGAAACACTAATCCATGTGGAGCAACGTGCAATACGAGAACACTGGAATCCTAAGACACAAATCCCCACTCAACGCCTCCATGGCTGAAACTAAAAGCTATAAATGCTATTGTAGCAGAACTACCTGAAGCTTCTAACATTTAGTATGAAAATACCTCTTTTACTGGTGTAATGAAGCTGTTTTTAAAAAGGTATTTCAAAACTAGATATTGTTACACATATCACTTGGCCAAAACACAATCTCTTAGGCTCCTCCTATGGTTGTTCTTATCCACTGAAGGTACTGCTTTGTGAGTCGAGTGTAGACACCAGGGCCATCAGCAGTACCACATTTTGGCTTCCCAAAAGAAGTGATACCTCTCATCACATTATTGCATCTTAAAGGTCCACCAGAATCCCCCTAGGAAAGAAAAGGGGAAAAAACTGTCATTCAAATTAACAAAAGCTAAAAAATGTTCCTTTTAAATTAAGTTTACACAAGTGGCATGGAGAAAATAAAAATGCAGATAGTGTTATGGTGGATTTACCTTTTATTCTCCTTGGAAGTTAAGATTTCTGACAGCAGAAAAGGAAAACAGTCTTCAATCTGACCTTTCAAGTAGGAGTAATGGAGAATGAATCTAGCTGAGTGCTAAGGAACAGTTACTATTTCTGAAAATTAGGAGGAAAAGCTGAAAACTATGTATCCTCTTGAAAAGCACAAAGTCTTGGGAAATTAATATGTTTTGCTGTAACATTTTACATGCAATATTTAAATATTTTTAAATGTGGTAATTAATACACAGCAATGCACTAGAAGTAGACTTGTAGCCCAGTCAGAATGGTTTTTATCAGTAAAACCTCTTTCAAATCCCCCTGAAACCAAAGAAGTTGTTCCACTGAGGTCAGCTGCTTGTGAATGGGCTCATAAGTTGTTTTGTGGATATTTAGTGTTTAACTCATTTTATTGAAGATATGAGTAGCTGTCTGCCATGCCTGGAAAAAACTATAATATCCACATTCTGTGAAGGTGAATTTACCCACTCAAAGTCTTAATTTTAAAGCTTAGAAATTCAAGCCTTGGTAAACTCACTGATATTTAATAAAATTCTTTATTGAATTCAAGAGAGACAGAAATGGTAAATGTGCAAAAGCTTGTATTTTATATTTTATTTTTAATTTAATTTATGCAGAGAGAGACAGTAAATATACTTACAGCACATGAGTCCTTTTTTCCTTTCTTATCCCCTGCACATATCATGCTCTCTGTTATAACAGGGTTGCCATTATAATGACGTTTATCATTGCAGACTTGCCTACTGATGACAGTGATGTTGACTTCCCTCAGGGTAGGAGAAGGTGCTTTGAAACGGTTGTCAGTTTGTCCCCATCCTGCTACTGTGCAGATTGTTCCTGGTTTGGGATCATTATCTGAGGTAGGCAGGGGAATGAGTCTCACAGCTGCATTAAGTGTTGCTCTTTTGTCAAGCTATAGAAGATACGGAAAACAGGTATTATGGGGCAGAGTGTAACAGAGGCCCCTGAATGGTAACCATTGAGTATTTCCCATTATGGTGATGAGGGATTATTGCAATCCCATCTTAAGATTCTTCCATTGTTTGTGACAGGATTAGCATCATCAGTGCAAGAATGAGGAAAATGAGTATTTGCTTCATGAAAAACCATTTGGCTTCTGCTGAAATATTAGCCCTACAAAGTATCTTGTTTTACTTCTCTGGCTTTCTAACCATTGAGAGGACAAAATAACAGCCATTACTGATGCTGCCAAAATTGAGAATCAGAGAAGTCAGATATTTTTATTGACAACAGTTTTTCATATAGAACATTAAGGATTTTAATCAAATTTTTTATCTGTGTATTTATCTTTATTCTTTGACTGAAACCCCAGAAACTGAAATATCTTGGTCAGGCTCCAGAATTTGTCTATTGGCATGCATTACAGTATTAGTTGATTGCGTAAGTTACCAGTGTATCCCCAGGTCCCCAGTCTGTTAGTGGATTAGCAGACTAGACTATATCAGTCCCCCTAAAAGTCACCAGAAGTTCCCTTAGCTTGTATCCCTCACAAGAAGAAGGAAAATGGTATAGTGTAGACGTATATTCCACAAGCAAGGTAGAAGTCTATACCTGTACCAGCATAATGTCGTTTTCCTTGGACTTGTTATTGTAGCATGGATAGGGAATTTGCTTTACAATCTGAAAAGCCTGTATTTGTTTTCCATGTTTTTTCAGTGAATGAGCTCCAAGGACAACTTTGCCATTTTTCCTGAGAAGAGGAGAACACGGTTAATGGGATTGACTTGCTGTAACTCTGTAAATTTTTTTGCTATTAAATGTGGTGCTATAATGTTCAGTTGCTACAGTCTCTTTTCTTGTGCCTGAAAAGCAACAGTAAGGTAGAAAAATATAAAGTATGATCCTGTTTTTAAAATAATTAGAAGAAAAAATGATTCAGTGAATTGAAGTTCATACTGTGCTGTTTTCACCTTCCCAGGATCATAGACAGGTTTCAGATACTTGACTCTAGATCTATCCCTATTGTTTCCCTTTGGGAACTGAAGCAGTGGATGCATTAGCTTTGCTGTGGGTACTTGTTTCACCAAACATGCCTTCTGCAATTTGTACTGAAAATTGCCTTTGCCCTTACACCATTTCAACATCATTTTCTGAATTCATTGTATTTTCTCCTAAATGCAATCTCATTTGGAAACACTCGTTACCTTATGTTAGTACTACAGCTTTTTGGCCCTGTGCTATGTAGTGGGTCCCATATATCTCCCTGCTTGGAGAAGGCCAGAGACTCACTAGTCTTGGTCAGGGTGTTGACAGAGCCTGTGTGAGGTCTGGCTCAGCAGCAGCCCCAGTCCTCCTCACAAAGGCAAGGAGGGGTGGGATGTGGAATTTAATCCTCACTTCTTGCCTAGCTGAGGGATTCTGTGGGGCCAAATATGCATTTGCATCTTGAGTTGGGAGGAAGGAGAAACATTGGCTGACACACCAGCATAACCACTAAGGCAGAGATCTCAGTCTCCTGTCATTTGTCTGCTGTATTTTTACTCTAGTGTTAACTGCATGCTGTCTCTTTCTGTGGTGAATTGGGTATCTTTTATAGAATAAAATTACAAGAATTTATTTTTGTTTACAGAGCCGCAGTTTAGACCAGCCAGTCCTCTGGCCTAGTGGACTGGTTGACTGAGAAAAAAAGGATAAACCTTTCCTCCAAATTCACTGCTTCAATGTTGCTATTCTGTGCTGGATGCAGCTAGAAACTTATTAAATATCTCTCCACAAACTGTGGAGATCAGTATACCTTATTATAATATTTTTTTACTCACTGAAACACATTTGCTGATATAAACTATGAAATACAGTAGTCAGAACTTCATCATGATCATGCTAAGTGTACAGAATCATCAGGTTACTAACTCTCCTACTTGAACAGAGACATCAGATACTCACTAAGGTCAATCTCTGAATCAGAGTAAGAACTTACGTCTGACAGTGGGCAGCTGTTAACACCCAGTTTTCCTTGATCAAAGCTCCTCCACACTGGAATTTTGATCCCCAGATTTGTGCCATAAATGGTCTTGAGTGTGGTGCTACTTCCCATCCTCCAATGATATCCACACACAAACCTAAAAATGAAAATAAACCACAACATACACAGCTGGGCTAACTAATACTGTAAGACACTTGAAATCTCTTAGGAAAAAATATTACAAGGTATAGACACACAAGCATGTACATATGTCACAATGATGGGTCTTTGGGGTAGGCTTTAGTAGTTGCTTGGCAGTACTACTTCAGTGTGTTTCCATAGGACTGAAATGAGATTCATGAGGAGAACTTGGCTTAGAAAAACACCAAAGTATTGTTGCTTTTACACAGATTTCTTTTCTTGAAGATTGTTGATATGGTTAACTTCTTAACTTTGATTGTGAGTAAAAACTTTAGTGTGCCACATCTTAAATATTGTACCTAAAAGCTGGACTGTATAGTGTAAGTCACATTACACAAACTTGTTTTTCTGCCTCTGCAGAGAAAGCTCAGATAATCAGTATGTTAACTCCT